>VDFB02390786.1:63595-121041 GCA_007258455.2 Sequoia sempervirens | reverse complement strand
GACAAGGTGGAGTGATTGTTGTAATGAAGAACTTGCTAGGAAAGCTCACCACCACTAATCTTGGAATGAGTACTTGGATGCCTATGTTGTCAAAAGATATTATTATTTTACTATTAGTTCTCCTCATGTTGAAATTTCCATGAACTAGTTAGGATGCAAATCTCCACCACTAAGCTACCCACCCACTTTATGACAAGTCAATTTACCATTTAGGTATGCTAATTTTTTTGACACCTTTTTCACATTGTGAGATATTACCAAATAATTATAATGTTCATTTGGTTTTGTGTGGATCATGAACCATGTAAGGGTGTGTTTATTGATCTTACTCACCAATAAAATGTATGCATTGAATAATTTTTGTTTTATCATCATTTTAATAAATGCCATATGTATATTAGTGGTTTATTAAAATTGACTAATGATATGCTGTTGGATGGAAACTATAGGATACATTATTTTACCTTACCTTGGTCTAAAAGATGGAGGGTGTTCTATTCTATGTCATATTCTTTCTTCTTTAGATGTATCTCATATTTATTTGGGTATCCATGGATAAAGCAATATCAAGCAACATCATCTATGTCATGCCATTAAGGTATCAAATATGTTTGAACACTAGTAAAGAGGTTACAATTGCAAGAGATCCGTATATGCCTTTATTTTAGATTAAGTCATTTAACCTTAAATAATTTTAAGAACATACATAAGGATCTCTATATAAGTGCAAGGATTCTTTGCCTAATTTGTAAAATTTTCAAAAGGAATAACAATGGTGGGAAAATCAAGACAAGATGCAACAATTTAGAATTCCTAAAGGGTTTACAATTATTAGAGCCAAAGTAGGTTATATTTTGGTTTTATATTATAAAATGATTCAAGAATCTATAAGGCCAAAAGAACCATAAGCATTGCAAAATTTAGTTTAGAAGCATAAGGGATTGGATATTTTCATTCCTAAACATGGTTTTCATTAAAAAAATTACTCATGTACTATATGTACATATTCATGTATATGTGAATATATCTACATATGTATACATACACATGCACGTATCTAAATATGTATATATGTATATATGTATATGTAGATATGTAGACACATTCATGTATACATACATATGTATATATGCATGTATATATGTATATACATACATTTATTTTCTATATGTGTATATATATATATACATATATACGTATACATAAATACACACACATATGTATGTATGTATGTATGTATGTGTGTATGTATATTTATGTATACATATATACATGTATGTATATGTATATGTGTATGCATACATGTATATATATGTATATATGGATACACACACATTTTGATTTTGTTTTGTAAGCATCCTCTTTTGAGGACAACCCTTTGTTGATGATGTTGAGTATTAGTTTGTTGTAAGTGTGTTTATTATTTTAATATCATTTTAAAACAATATTTTATTTATTTATAAATTTTGGTATAATCTCTAATTTTATAATATGTTTGTGTGTGTAGGTTGAGTTGCATAATTGTTAGGGGCACACACAATCAACACAATGCAAGATAATAACTAATTCAAGGGATCGAAGTTCAGTTTCTAGTCAAGCAAAGAGAGGCAGAATGTTTCATTAATAGCATTTGCTACACATACATAAACACTTTTATATCTTTATGACACATTCATAACTATTTTCATGAATATATATTGGTGATATTTTGTAGTCTAAGAGACAATGTTGGCCTCATGTCACTGTATATGATATTTTCATGATGTATTATGTATGTCTTCATGACCTTATCAAGATCAATATATAAATATTTTGTGCATATTCATAGCAAATGGTTTGTGCTTATTCTATCTATCTATATTACCCTTTATCTCTATCTCTCTTTATCACTATCTCTCTCACATATATATGATGTGCATGAATGTTGAATGGCATACATGTAATGAACCCATACTAGTTCTAACTCTATTTAGCCTATCAACAAATAAAGATTCAACATTGGTCTTCTAGATTTACATACATCTTAAGAATTTACTACCATAATCCATAAGACAAAGCAACAATAACCCATATGGGTGTTTAGACTCACAAGTGAAAGTCAAAATGTTATAGCTAGCTATCCCTTCACTAAAAAATAGTAGGGTTTTTAGTTCAAACAAGGAATGACCCCATTTTATTGTATGGTTCTATATACTAAAACCCTATCTCCAATAACACACATAAAGTAAAAAAAATATCTACTATGTTTGGCTTCATGAATGCAACACAAGCTTCTAAATGTCCTAGGTAGAGCAATAGATTTCCATTCACATAGTAGAAATTACAAGCTAATGCTTTTTAACATGATTTCTAGAATTTCATACAAGAATAGCTTTTTCTCTTACATTACATATAAAAATACTAAAAAGAACCTTCATAAAAAATCATACCTCATTACCACCAAGTAAAAACAATAAGGTTTACATACTCGAATTTCACAAGCTTCAAAAATGTATAATTTTCACTACCTTCTTCCTCCTTTTGCCTCTATCCTCCCCTTTTCCCTCTTTCTTTTCCTTTTAATCTTTCCTTGATTTCCACCATTTTTGCCATATTCTCTACATGTTTCCCATTTCCACTTCCTTTGCCTTTATTTCTTCCCACTTTGTGAACAATAAAGTCCCACTCTCTCTTCACTTACTCATCATTCAAGTTTCCTCGAATAGCATACCTCAACATTAATGCTTGATACTTAATATGATGGGGCCAAAAGGTGGGGTGGCCACTTTTTGGCCCCACATCTTTTTGCACTCGCTCTAATAAGGTTTGTCCTTTTGATAATAGTAATGTCCAAAGGTGGCTCTTGTTTGCATGTGGATACATTTATACCAAACATCAACTTTTAGTGATATGTGTGAAGATTTTGTAGTGGTTCTATATATTGTTCTTATTCTCTAAATATAAAGGAGGATGAATAATCAAGTCATGATGGACTAATGAAAGAAGATGAATTGAATAGTGATAGAAACTAGTCTACTATAGTTAGTGATGATGAAAATACATTATATAAAATTATGCAGGCATTCTCATATTACTTAGAATCTCTAGTGTTACAATATGAATAGTATTTTAAACACATGATAGACCTTTTTCTAGAGTGTCTCTACAAACTTGTGACCATTGAATTTGCTTGGGAGTATAGAAAATTGCATTATAATACATCAAATAATAGGGTAGAGAATGTAATTGTTAATTTTATGGTTTCCAAGACCAAACTTTGTAAATGATATTAATTGAGGGCATGAAGACACAATCAAGTCTTTGTTCTTGATGGTTTGATTTATATTTTCAATCAATGGTTCCATTTATACACACTACATGAGGAAATTGTTCAATAAGAGTAACTTATAGTTTTAGTCAATTATATTTCAATTTGTACACACTACATGAAGATATTGAACTAGCTTCATTTGTTATATGGAGATATTTTATTGTAATGTACATAATCAATGATATGATTCTTGATTTTTTATAAGATTTAATATTATAACACCTTAACAAATCAAGCTATGACTTTCACGGTTCACTCCTACATGTATAAAATTTGCATTTTCATCTACAAGTTTGACCCTAAATTTGTAGTTTTAAAATTATTTTGTGAGCTTAACCCTACATTTCTAGTCTTTAGGAATGTATTTATCTCCATTTTTTAGACTATATTGAGAGCTATTATAATGTTTTTTTGCACTAACTTTAGGAGGAAACTCGTTTTTCCTTACTCAAACCTTTGGATTATGCAAAACGGGGAAGCAAAATACTATATTAAAAATGCTTTAAAAACTTTCAAACAATCAAACAAGTGCAATTTGAATTCAACAAATTTAAAAAAATTTGCATATCTAGGGTTTCGAAATTAAACAAATACATGCATTTTGAACTCAAAAAAAATGGAATTTTAAATACCTCGTGCTCAATAGTGGTCGATATGCGAATTGGAATGATGAAGTTTGAAAAGAGGACCCCAAATTTGCTTTCGCCGGTGAGAAATTTTGTTGGGTCGCCATTCGGATTTTGTTCGCCGCGCATAGGGAGAGTGACTGACTAGTAATTCACAGTGAAAGTGTGAAAGTGAAAGCACTTTTTTTGGTTTTTTCATATTCAAGGGGTTTGGCCGAACCAAGGTTCGGCCAAAGCACCTTAAATATGATTTTTTATTAGGCTCGGTTTAGGGTTCGGCCGAGCCATGGGTTCGGCCGAACCATATGGTTCGGCTGAACCAGTCAAATGGTTCGGTCGAGCCATATGGTTCGGCCGAACCACTTTGCTATGAAGAGTGTGGAAATTTTGAAATTTCCTTCCTCCACAAAAGTGTAAACCACTTATGTGGCTTCACCCCAAGAGATGTTGCAATTAGATACAAGATGCAATTAGGTGGCCAGGAGAAAAACATAATGACTTAAAAGAATGGTTGTGTAGTTGGCCAAATGGAAGAAGTGAAACATTATGGGAAAATATATGGATCAATGCACCTTCAATGGTAGTGTGGTACATATGGAAAGAAATGAACATAAGAATATTTCAAGGAAAAATAATGGATTCCAAAAATATTGTACTAAAAATAGAAGAAATCTTATGTGAACTATTGAATGCCAAAGCCAGAATTAAAAGGAATACAAAGTTCACTAAATGGGATGAAGATATTCATAAGAAATGGGATAAACTCAAAAGACCAAAGGGACAAATTAGGAATAAGGCAGAAGAAATAAAAGGAGTACATTAGGAATGACCCACTCAAAATAGACTAAAGCTTAATTTTGATGGGTCTGCAAAAGGAAATTTAGGCCCAACTAGGGTGTGATGCATCATCAGGTATGATAGAGGCATATGACAATGGGAAATTTCAAAGAAAATCAATAATACCGCAAACAATGAGGAAGAAATGGAAGCATTGGCTATAGGCCTATGGCTATGCAAAGATAACATAATCAAACAGATAGATGTGGAAGGAGATTCACTATTGTCCATATAGGTAATAAGAAAGAAAGAGGCCACTAATTAGAAATTAAATAAATGGGTCCAAACAATATGGAGCTTATTGGAACAATTTGAAGACTACTAAATAACACATGTTTACAGAGAGGCCAATGCAGCAACTGACCTATTAGAAAACTAGGGTGTGTGACAAGATAATGATATTAATAAAAAAATGATCCTAATTATTGGGAGGGTTTGAAGGACATTCTAATGAGAGAATAATTGGAGGATGATTCAATATAGGAAAAATTCATAAGTCACAGATAGAAATTTGACCAATAACTGAGCCAATTAGAACATCACACAAACAATCCCAAGATGAAGTCATGGTCATTTGAAACAGCTTAGAGAATCCTCAAACTTAGAAGCATATTCATTCTAAACTGAAAAATCTTAAACCCTAGCCACATATTCACAAATCACTAAGATAACACATCATGATGATTGTAAAAAACCTACATAGATAATAGGAAACATAGAGACTTTTAAACTAAAATATGACCTTTCGAAAGCCCTAACCACATATTTTTAGAACACCAAGAGAAAATGCAAGAATTAATTTATGAATTTAACAGCATTAAACCAACCAAAAAACAATGCTCTTTTTGGAAATTAAAGCTTTCACCCTTATCTAGTGTTGGAATTAATTTAGATTATCATGGAAAATTACTAAGGCCAACTTAAAATTTGAAATTTACAACCCGACAAGCACCAAAAACCCTTTTAAATAACATAAGAGTTAACCTAGAATTTCAACATAGTGAATTAAGATAAACAAGCACACTTAATATATGAGTCATATATAAGTTTAGTGTTTTTACTAAATTTTAAAGAGAAATATATGTGTGTGTGTGTGTGTGTGTGTTTGTCTGTATATATATATATATATGGGTGAAGCCACAATAGTGGTTTACAATTCAAGTGAGGAAAGAAAACTCACAAAAAACGAATGCATGGAAAAAAAATTAATTTTAGGGGTTCATACAAACCTATTGGTTAGACCGAACCCATTAGGGGTTTGCTAGAACATAGGTTCGGGTGAACCCTCCTAATACTTTCCCACCAAAAAACCCATCAAAACCCCTTATAGAAGGGGGATTCGAATGAACTCTGGTTCAAGTGAACCCCCTTTATTCCTCATCCCCTCCCTGAGACAAAAAAAACCTGAATTTTGGCACTTCAGAGCTCAGCTTGAGGATGAAAATGGAGGAATCTTCACAAACCCAACTTGAATAAGGTAGTCCTCAGAACAAGCTATCCAACAAAAATAATTTTAATATTTTTTGGTTTTATTATGTTTTTTTTTTTAGTTTTATTAAACATAGGGTTTTCATCGAAAATGAAGGTCTTTGTTTTGCACATGTGGAAAAATAGCAGATTATCAACAACAACAAAAATTAAAAATATGAGTGCTTCAGATATTGAAGTCCGTGATCCACCAAAAAAAAAAATTGAATTTCGATATATACAAAAAAAAATGTGTTATACGGTCGTGCTATGTTTGAATTGTAATTGGTTTGACTTTGAAACTTTATTAAAGAAAAAATATTCAATAAAAAATTGTCTAACCAAGTGGAAGCATTAGATATCAGAGTTAAAAATCTAAATTCGAAAGAATTATAATTTTATCCTTCATGGAAAAAAAGTTATGCGTTATACGGTGTGCGTCACTTTTTAAAAATAAATTGTTATTTGAAAATGTTAGAAGATTAATCTTTACTTGGTAAAGGTTATTCTTTAATTGTAATTATTTATTACCTTGTAGGAATATTCCAAAGGAATCCCTACAAGTCTTTTGTCTTTTGTCATCTCACACATGTGTGAGGATGGCTTATTTTTAATTCCTTTATTAAGGAATATTTGTAACCACCTCCTTAAGAGGTGACACTTTGCACACACATAGATGAATGGTGGCATTCATTGAGTTGGGAGTTACATTCTAACTCCTTCTCACCTCTACTTGTTGAGGTGCCTCTCCTCTCATTCTTCAAGACTCATGCAAGCAAGCTAAGGCTGAAGCTATCTCTCTCTTTGTATTATTCTTTAGGCATTTTTCCTCCATTCATAATATTGGGGTATTTTCTTGTTTTTTCCCTTTAACAAATTATTGTGTCTCTCTTGCTTTGGTGGTGCTTGGTTTGGCTACTTCAATCTATTTGGTAATTTCTTTCCTTCAAACAATTGCTCATTCATTAGTACTTTCCATTTCTCTTTTCTATTTCCTTTCATGGTATCAGAGCTTGGTATTACTAATATTTTGTGAGCTACATTGTTGAAGGTTTACCAGATTTTTTAGCACACCATTGGAGGCACTCAAAGAGAAAAAGAGAAGAGCTAAAAGTCCAATCTTGTTTTTTGTTTGATATATTTTTCTAACCCTTGTGCAGGATTTCTTATCTAAATATTTCTAAGTTTTTCAAATTTCAAATTTGTCCAATATATTTTGCTTGCATGCTTTATTTATTTATTTTTGCATAAAAATTTAAAAATCCATTTTTTTTGCATGTTCAAATTTTTGTAAAAAGTCAAAAAAAAATAGGGGCTCTAACTCTAGTTCAGAAATTATTTTTAGGAAACAAAAGCTAATCTGCTTTTTTTTGCAAATCTGTATATTAGATCTATAAAAAAAATCCATTATAATTTGCATGCATGTTGAATTTTTTTTTTGCAGTTTTTTAGAAACCCTCAAATAAAGAATTATAGTTCAGTCTTTTAAAAAAAAATCTTTTATTTCTGTATGTTATAATGTGCATGTTCAAATTTCTGTAAAAATAATCAATTTTTGTAAATAAATTTTCTTTTTTAGGGATCTAACCCTAGTTCCAATTTTTTTATATAAAAAAGGCTAATTGCTTTTTGCAAATCTCCAATAAATAAAAAATCTCTATATTATGCATATTTGCATCTTTGCATGTTCAAATTATTGTAAAAAAAATCATTTTTTTTCAACAATTTATTTATATCTATTTAAATCTGTAATATCTTTTTTTCTAAAAAAAAAACAATAAATATATATATCAAAACCCTTATTTTAGTTCAGTTTTTAAAAACTAAAAATCATATCTATTTCTGTTAGAAAAATCACATTACAAAATCAAAATCTAAAAAAAATCAACCCCTTTCTTAGGGTCTTGGCTCTCTCTTTACATTTATAGTAAAAAACAATAGTATACTCTTTCTAAAAAATTAGAGTTTCAACCTTCAGCCTTGCTGCTCTCGTCTTCCTCCCGTAGCCTTAAACCCACTATACTTGCTTCGACTGCATTTTCCTTTACCTCTCTGTGTTTTGTTTCTTATAAAATTTAACTAAATTGTTTTCATTTTGAAATCCAATTTAAATCCTTTCTTTTTTTCTCCCGCCCATGCAATGCATTCACTTTTTTAAAATTTTTAAATATTATAAGTCTACAAAATTTAAAGTTCAAAAAATCCCGCCTTCCATTAATTTTTTATAAGTTTAAAAAGAGATTTTATCTCTTATCTTACATATTCTTTTAAAAGGAACTTATTCTTTTTCTTATACCTTTTTAAGGTATTACCTTTAATAAAGGTTTTATAAAGTTTTTTTTATATTACTTTTTTATAAAGACTTTAAAGTTTTAAATTTTTTATTTTTTTTAATATAAAATTTAAAGTTTATTAAAATTAATTAATTTAATAATTATTCAAAGTTGATAATATTATTTTTAATTCAAATTATTATTTTATTTTATTTTCTGAATATTTGTATAGTTTTAAGCAAAATAGTTTTTTTTTGTGTTTTCTTTTAAAGGTTTTTTTTTAAAAAAATTTAAAAAATGGTAATCAATCTAGACGTGCTTTTACATGTAGTTTTAATGTTTCTAAATATTTTGAATGGTTTATTGATTCAAGTGCATCTCATCATGTTACTTCACATTAAAAGTTTGTTTTTTAAATAACTTCGCAAGTACTTTATTATTGGACTTGATCAACCCAATAATAGTGTACTTTTTTTTTTACTCAATTATATTTGGAATATAAAAAGGGGATATTCATGTAGTCATGAATGCATGAATATCGTCTTAAATGACTTATTTATACTTAATAATTATTCTCTTCATAGTATGCATTTCCCATTATTCCATCACAATTTTTTTTTAATATTATTACTATTATTTTTTTATAACTTAAGGTGGCTTGATTTGTGGCTTGAGAAATTATCATTCTCTCTACCTAAGTCTTGATCTATTACAATATTTAAAACAACCTAGTGTTTCCTTCTCAACTACAATTATGTTGTTTTGATAAAGGGAATTTGATATTTTATTATGTCTCATTAATATGATATTGTGCCTTATTGGTAAATTTGGTTTCTTGATGGATTTATTTCATCTATATTTTTTTGAAAATTAAAAGCTCATTGGACTATTTGTCTTCTTGATGGATTTATTCCATCTATATATGTTTTGCAAGTTAAACACTTTATCAAGTCTCAATGGACCCTTTACATATAATTTTTGTGCTAGTCACATTTGCAGTAATGTTGCATAGGGAGCCCTATCTATAATGAATCATATATTTTATCAAGTCTCATTGGAGTTTTTTTTTGGGACCCATGGAAAATATTTCCATCCACTTTGATGGTATGCACTTACTTATTTATGTTGAACTTAGATCTATTTTCTTAATTGATGGGGATCAAGTTCTTGAAACTTTTATGTTTCATTATTTTTTTGAAGGCAATATGGTTTTTATAACATTATTAGGATTATTGATATTGATTTTTTTTACGAAGGCACTATGGTTTTTTTTTAAAACCATCTTTAGGACTAATTTTCATGTCCTTTATTATTAATCTTGACACAATTTCCCTTTACATTACAACAAATGATGTAGTGAGAGGAAACCTAGAACTTTTATTGCTATGTCTAGACATATTGACATTTTATAATTTGGGCTATGCTTTCTATCTCATGGTTTCATTAGAAGTAAAAATGGTCCAAATTTATATATTAAGCATAGTGAAAATGACATTGTGATTATTCTTTTAATGATTTAATTATCACTTCTAGTTCTAACTTTTTCTTACTAATTTTAAGTCTACTCAATCAACAATTTCAAATGTGTGATTTGGGCCTATTACATTATTTTGGATATGCAAATTTGGCAAACACCTAAAGGTATTTTCTTTCTCAACATAAATATGCTCAAGATCTCTTAGATAGATTTAAAATGAATGACATCTGCAAAGTGTGTTTCTACTCCTTGTGAATTAGGAACTAAATTAATGGTTGATATGGAAACTCCTTTTGTTGATCCTACTTTATATAGGCAATTAGTAGGAAGTTTAAATTATCTAACTCTTACTAGACCTGATATTTCTTATAGTGTTGGATTGGTTTCTAGATTTATGT
The DNA here is from genome assembly GCA_007258455.2 of Sequoia sempervirens. NCBI lineage: Eukaryota > Viridiplantae > Streptophyta > Pinopsida > Cupressales > Cupressaceae > Sequoia > Sequoia sempervirens. Next base: position 110,653 of record VDFB02390786.1, on the reverse strand, counting down.
CTAAACCACAACAAACTCATTTTAAAGTCGCAAAAAGAATTTTAAGATATGTTAAAGGTACTCTTAATCTTGGTCTTTTTTATGATGCAAATTGTGATTTTTCTTTAAAGGGTTATACTGATTCAGGTTTAGGAGGTGATCCCAATGATGGGAGATCCACTTGTGGTTATTGTTTCTTTGTTGGATCAGGTGCAATCTCATGGAATAGTAAGAAACAACAATCTACTTCTCTTTGTTCTACAAAAGCTGAATATAAAGGTTGTACAAATGCATCTAAAGAGGCATTATGGTTAAGAAGATTACTTGAAGACTTGGGTCTACCTCAAAAGGATCCTACTCCTTTATATTGTGATAATCAAAGTTCTATTGCTTTGGAAAAGAATCCAATTTTTCATGCAAGGACCAAGCACATTGCTCTTCAACATCACTTCATTAGAAAGCAAATTGAAGACAAGCAAATTTCTCTTTTGTATTGTAAAGGTGAAGATCAAGTTGCAAATATTCTCACAAAAGCTCTTTGTAAAGATAAATTTCTCTTTCATTGTAAAATATTGGATTACAACCCATTGAACTGAGTAACCCAGCAAAAATCTTGGACTGGTGCATAGTGGCATAGCCTTTTCAAAAAAAAATAGCCAATCTTAACACGAAAATAGTGCATCCAACAGGTGTTGTCGGTGAGATCCATGATAAAAGGAAAAAATTGAACATTAGTGTTTTGGTGTTGAGCCAAATCTCTGGGACAAGGAATTCCCTCTCCAAACCAATTGGCTTCAAGTACCTTATCTAGCCCTTTGAGAAAACTAGCATCAAAAATATCTCTGGTCAAGCCAACTACCATTTGCTTGGAAAACCTAAGATCTAAAAGAGAGGCCAAAAAATGCAAAGGAATATCAGAATTAACCCTATAGCACTCCTTTGAAATTACATAATCCCTACCTTGAATTAGATGCAATTCCTTAAAATTCAAATGGCCACTATCAATTGTTACATTCTTGAGACGATGCTCTATAATCCTCCCCCTAAAAGCAAGCTAGCTCTTAGAACTATAGAGGGAAATAGGACTATCCACGGTGCAAAATTATAGCAAGAGACAAGTTTTGGCCATTAAACTAACATGATTAAATAATTTGGCTTGGCTTGCAAGTATCTTAAAATGATTATCCAGTAAGGAAATGCGTGAGATGGATCGTGGTAACAATGTTTGAGAGATTTTCAAGAGGAAAATTAAATAAAGCAAACATAAACCAGCATGAAGGAAGTCACATTAGGTATCATTGAGAAGAGTGTGTGTGTTGGTCAAGGAGGAGAGGAGACCACATGTCTAGTCCACCATTATGAATCAACACCTGTCTGAACAAGAGATATGTGCAGAGGGTTCAAAAAATAAGCATATGGTGTACAATATAATAATGTACACAAGATTTAACATTTTAAAATTCTAAGGGTGTCACCCCCTTGGTGACAACTCACCTATAAAAAAAAAAAATTGTTATTAGTGGATAGGTTATTTAATGTGGGTGTCCATTGGAATTAAGTATTTTCATGATTAGAAAACAATTTCAGCCACTTGAAAAAAATATAAATTATGAATTACTAAAATTAATATATTAATAAGTTTTAAAGTATAAGATTTAATTCGGAAAATCTTTGGAGTATTCAATTTTTTTCAACTAATTTAGTATATTTAATAATATTTTTTAAATGAAAATAAAACAATTACTACTATTAATTGTTTTGATTTTTGAGATTAAAATATCATAAAAACAATGAAGATAAACATCACCATTGATATGTTTCAATCTATTTCATAATGACAACAACTAATCAAAATCTTATCTAATCTTATTAAAATCAATTTTGAAAATGTCAATGGACCTGACATCAAATATTACTACAATGATGTTATACATCTAGAAACTCACTTATAATGAATTAATAATTATTGCACACTTATCAAATTTTATTATTTTTTAACTAGTACTCATAAATTCAATTATAGATGTAACACCCCTCCTTTTTGTACTCTGATAATTAGGCAATGTTTTCCTATGTTATGCTTTGATCGTGTTAACATAGGAATTAATGATGCTTTATGCTTTGATTATGTTAATAATGTTAGCTTTGTCAGTTAGTGATATTGTATTGGTGAAGGGGACGGGGTTGTATCACTCGCTTGCGAGTGCCCTACGATTCTGAGATTTCCTCTTCACGGTGTGTCTGATCATATTATGTATATATGCACGTTCGACATGCTCTTGGTCGCAGGTTGGCAGGTACATGACATCGACTCCACCTGGTTTCTAGGTTTGAGCGTGTCCATTGACCAACGGAAATTATTTGGGAGATAGTAGCTAGGGTTTCCGAACCAGGTGGTCACCTTGGTTTGTCATTGGGGTCAGTTGTTTTATCTTGGTCAGTTCTCCTTGGATGTTTATTTTAATTTCAAGTTAAAGTTTATGGAATGTCTTGCGTAGTTTGATTAATAACTAAATGTGTTTAGTTGCAAGCTAAAAGTGATTAAATGGCTTTTGGGAATTTTAAATGATGAATGTTTTGTCTTGTTGAAATGTGGGAAAAATTAGTGATTAGTTAATTAATTTAATTGAATTAATAAAATAATCTAATTTCGAATTAGATTTATTTTATTGATAATTTGAATTAATTGTGTGAATTAATTAAATTATCCCTATGAATTAAAAGTGTGAAAGATTTAATTCTTTGGTTGAATGTAATGGGCTAAAATGTTTTGAATTCAAATTGGAATTAGAAAAATGGGTTAAAGTTATTAAAAATTCAAATAATTCTTATGCAAGACTTTGGGGTAAAAAGGATATTTTCAAAATTAGTTGACTTTTTTTTTGGAAAAGATATTTGTGTGTGAAATTTGAAATTGGAATGAAATGTTGAATTGAATTTGAGTTCAATTTTAATTAGAATTTGAATTTAAATTAGAAGTTGAATTTGAATTTGAATTTGAAAAGTTTGGAGAAAAAGGATATATTTTATTTTTAGGGTTTTCTTTTGGGGATCCATGGATTCTTGGTTGGAGTTTTGGGTGGAGAGGCTTGAAGGAGTGCTTGGAAATTCTCCATGGAGGAAGCTTGCAAATTGTGGATAAAACATAAGGTTCTATCTTTTCTTCCACCTCTTTTGCTCATTGGGAATGAATGAAAAATATAGTTTAGATTCAATGGAAGTTCTTGAAAAAAAACTCTTAAAGTTGCTAAATGGTAGATAGATTTGGAAATTGAAACCATGCAAGAAGTTATACCAAGTTATTGAAGATAAATCAAGGAAAACCCAATATTGAAATAGGTTTTGAAAATCCATGTTGTTGTTTTGAATAAGTTCTTTTTTTTTAAATGGGTGGGGATTATTTTCATAATTTGTTTATGAAATCAAAATTTGGGTGTTTGTTTTTGTGAATACAACTATTTACTTCAAGAATGGGTAATACCCACAAATATTTATATTCATATATTTGTTATTGTTTTTAGAAATTCTATATTTCTGGTAAAAATGTTTTTAAAAAAAAATTATCATTTTCGGGTCTGGTAAATAAAACGCAGGTTTTATTTTTTTTAAATAAAATTTTATTTTTTGTGGGGAGGTGGGAGGTCAAACCCCACCCCCTTGCCGGCCAGGTGGGGCCAGGTTGAGCAAGCTTGCAGGCGTCAAGCAGTGATTTAGCCAGTAAAGGAAGAGGCTGAAGGGCTGCCGCTTTTCAATTTGTTTTGTTTTTTTTTTATTAAAATTTAAGTTTTAAATAAATATTATTTTATATTATATTTTTATATAATATTTATAATATTATATATTATATAAAATATAATATATTTAATAGTCATTTATTTAATTAAATGAAATTTGGTTAAAGATTAAAATGTATTTTAATTCTTTTGGTAAAATCTTAAGGTTTTTAGAAATGTTTAATTGAATAATGTAAGTTATTTGTTATATTTTTAATTAAAGGAATTTTAATAAGTTCAAAATGTATGTTAGGTGAATCATGAGGTTTTCTGAAATATAGATTAATGGGAAAATCTACGTATATGTTATTTGTTATCGTTTATTCAATGGGAATTTTATGTAAAGTTATTTAAATGATTCTGTTGCAAATAAGATATCACCTTATTGGATATATCTAAATAATTATAAATGTTAAATTGAAACTTTTAAACCATCATGTGTTTTTTTTTATGATTGCGAAAATTGATATTTCAACATATGGTCGTAAATTGCAAGGAAGTGATTTCAAGCTATTATTTAAATGGCATATTTTGTTTATTTTTCTAGATGCTTGATTATATAATATAATTGTGGAACTGAAAGTAAAAGACGAACTCATCAATTAACCTAAATGATTTATTAAGCAAGTGATCTATCTATGATATGTGATCATGAAACTTAGAGAGAACGATTGATTAAATTTTAACCAGTTAGTTGGATTATTAACATGTTTTGATTATGAATATGGTTATGAGATTTAGAGGGAATGATCCATTCTTTATATATTCCAATGTCGTGTTTAGAAATGGGATCAATTGATTGGATAGATGCAAGTTATGAAATCTGTGTTTGAATGGATTTAAGAAATCCGAACATTAGCTTACCTATGTGTCTGAAGTGTTTTCAATGTTAATTGCTCGCCTTTGATGTTGCGAAATGAGAGTGAGTTTTGTGAATCTTCCTGCTATGGGTTCATTTATTGTTATGGGTGGTTTACGTGAGTTTATATGATTGTTGGTTTTAAGTCATCTCTTGTTGATCATGTAAGTCTTCCAGCAGTGTGTTCTTGAGATGATGTTGTGTCTCTTATGTTTTGCTTTGGCCTTATTGGATTATGTGTGAGTAAGCTCAAGTGGTTACCTGGTTCTTTGAACGGGTTGTGTGACCTGGTGATTCATGGTTGAGTCGGGTTATCAGTTGTTTTGTGGGTTTCATTATGTAGTCAACCTTGTGTTAGCCTTGGGTAGTGCACGTTTTGGTTTCAGTTTTGGACATCCGTAGTGATGTGATGCCTGTTGAGGTGTTTGGTTATTCGTGATAGATGTTAGTGCATTGTCTACCCTTGGCATGTGGTTGAGTTTTGTGTTGTCGATAGGGGAGTGGCTTTCAAACGAGCGCCGGGCCCAAAGTGGTCCCAGGATAACTCGTTTGAGAGTTAGTTAATTAAGTGAAAATTAAAATAACTTACTAGGGAGAGAGTAGCTTTGAACATTAATAAGATAATTTAGCCTCGCTCATTGGCTCAAGGGCTTGTACGAGACTTGAGATGAGTCGGGAAGGCCTGGAATGGCAAGATCGTTATCTTGTCTTCTCGAAAGATAATCGATTCCGCTCTGGTGGGCATATGGCGCCGGGTTCGTGAGAGGTTACCAGGATATCCCGAGAGGGGGGCCGGGACCTAGGAAGAACACCGTTGGATAACCAATGCAGCCTTTGCGATGACACTCCTCCTATGACAGCAGTCGGTATGGTGTTGTACCGTGAGTTTATTTTGTACAGTAATGGTACTCGATTTTGTACTCTGGAAGCATTGTAACCTTTGTGTTAAGTAATGTGGGTTTTGATCTTGTTTCAGTTCAGTGTGTTATCTTGTGTCTAGAGGTGCATGGTCTTGTGTAGGAAATCCTTGTTACTATCTCCTAGCACGGAGGGAGTGGAACCTTTTGGATTCCACGTGGTCGGGTGGCGTGCATTTCTTTTCTGTTGGTTCTTCTTCTTGTTCGTGTGTTCGTGATTTCCAGCTGGAGAGCTCGTGGGAATCAATTGCTTCTCATGCCTTGTTCTTTTAGTTCTTATTGTATTTTATTGCCCCTCATTTGTTTCGAGGTGGAATTTGTTATTGTAATTATGAGTAGTGGATTTACCTCATTCGGGGAATGAGTGATGTAACCTTATTGTTTAATGTTAAATTGGAATCTTGAGGTATTTAATTTCCTTGTTGTAATTTATCTTGCATGGAATGTATGTTGTCTCATTTCCTTAAGTGCTTAATGTTTCAGTTATGTTAATGTTATGTGATGTTGGGTATTTAAGTAATCTTTGTCTCATGGCCTTAGAGGTTGTTGGCATTATGAATTCACTTTACATGTTATTTATACTTAAACAAAAAAAAAAATTGGTACGTTTAAGTAGTGAATTGCAACTTCCTCTAGGGTTGCGTGGCCGGGCATTACAATAGACCTCCTCTCAAACATATTTTATATAAAATATAATGATCATTTTAGTGCTAGTACTAGTTATGTGGAAATTTAAATCCAACGAGAATTCAATTTTTTTTTTGTTTTCAATTTTTAGAAATTATTGTTATTATGGAATATTTTCAAATTTGGGTTTATTCTTTCTTTTGAGAATTTATTAAATTGAATTTAAAATCCATAAATTTTTGAAGGTTAGGGAAATTTTAGAATCAAATTGATATTTCGTGAGAAGCTTTTAATTATCTCATAGGTTCGATATTTTTTCAAAAAGTTAAATGATTTAGGGGTCTAGGTCTTGTCCTATGGAAGACCTACCTTCATTCATAAATTAACCCCAGGGTGAAGCCACAATAGTGGTTTACAATTCAAGTGAGGAAGGAAAACTCATAGAAAATGAATGCATGGAAAAAAAATTGATTTTAGGGGTTCGTACGAACCTATTGGTTCGACCGAACCCATTAGGGGTTCGCTAGAACCCAGGTTCGGGCGAACCCTTCTAACACTTTCCCGCCAAAAAATCCATCAAAACGCCTTATAGAAGGGGGGTTCGAATGAACCAGGGTTCAAAAGAACCCTGGTTCGAGTGAACGCCTAGAGGTTCGCTCGAACCCCTATGGGTTCGTTCAAACCCCCTTTATTCCTCATCCCCTCCCTGAGACACAAAAAAAACCTAAATTTTGGCAATTCAGAGCTTGGGTTGAGGATGAAAATGGAAGAATCTTCACAAAACCAACTTGAATCAGGTAGTCCTCAGAACGAGCTATCCAACGAATATAGTTTTAATATGTTTTCGTTTTATTATGTATTTGTTTTTTAGTTTTATTAAACATAGGTTTTTCATCGAAAATGAAGGTCTATGTTATGCACATGTGGAAAAATAGCAGATTATCAAAAAAAAAAAATGAAAAATATGAGTGCACTAGATATTGAAGTCCTTGATCCAACAAAAAAAATAAAATTTAATTTTGATATATACAAAAAAAGTTATGCATTATACAGTCACACTATCTCTGAATTGTGATTGGTTTGACTTCAAAACTTGATTAAAGAAAAAATATTCAATAAAAACTGTCTAACCAAGTGGAAGCACTAGCTATCAAAGTTACAAATCTAAATTCAAAAGAATTAGAATTTTATCCTTCATGGAAAAAAATTTATGCGTTATATGGTGTGCGTCACTTTTTAAAAATGTTGTTTTTGAAAAAAAACCATTTTTTGTGGGAAATGGAAAAAGAAGTGCAATCGGATTTCAAAATTTTTGAAAAAAATATTTTTAGAATCTACAAACAAAATGTGATGAGACTCTATTTTTCATCATCTTCAAATTCTTCATGGTTTAGCCGCTATAGGTGCCCGAATGTGAAGATTTAGTTTAAAAGAATAATTTCAGTGTCCAGTTTGGCCAAAAATTGTAAACCACTATTGTGGGATCACCCCCCAATAAGAGAGATCCTAGAATGAACCTCTCATGAGGGGGTCTTGTATAATATTCATAAATCCTTATGTTATTACCTCCATCACTAGGGTGTGTGTTGGGTTCTATTACCCCCTAATAAACTATTCATTTTCCTTCCTTCTAGTGTGTGCTTGAGATGTCATTGCAAATGCATAATTGTCATGAATTGGGATTTATAGTTATCATGTTGAGTGTAATATTAAGTAAATTTTTATTATTTCTAAAAAAATGTGGGTTGTGCTTATGTCCATACATTAAAATGTGGGCATGAAATTGGGGTTCAATGGTGATATAAAACTGAGGATTGGAACTCAAGGGGGCATGGGAACCAATCTTCAAGAGCCAAAACAATTAGCACCTATAGTTTCAATTGGACATGTTAGGACCTAAGATCTAAAAGGAAGAAAAATATGAGTAGTGGTGGGGGTTGTTAGAAACCAAGATTAGACATGCAAACCAAAAAATACCCTCCACAAGAGAAAAACAAAAAAAGAAAAGAAATTTCCATTAAGACGTGCAAATGAATTGTATTCAAGAATTAAGAAAATACAAGAGATGAATTGTTTTATAATAGTAATGTATGAATAACCCTAAAGGAAAACCTAATGTTGACCTAAAATCAGCTCAACTAAATAAAGCTTACTTATTAATTAAGTAAACTAATTATTACCTAAGTAAACTTAATAAAGTGTAATTAAATAATTAATTACACCAATAGGGGTAAAACTAGAATGTAGAACTTGAACTAAAAGGTTTTATTACCACCCAAGGTTTGAGTTTCGGCGAGAAAGATAGTTTTATTCAATAGTTGAAGATAACTTGGAATCAAAGTGTAAAGGTTCTCAATTCAAGTTTTTTAATCCCTTTGGCATGAAATTTTCAAAGAGGAGGAATTAGTGGGGTTTGGACCTTGGGAGGAACCTAGAACTTGGAACCAAAAGGTTCTACATTCCAATTTTATTCTAGGATCTGGATTTCAACAAGAGAGGGCATAAAATGATTACAAGAAGTAAGGATAGGAAAGGAAAGTGGACTTGCAACCTGAAATTCAAAGTTTAGAAGGAGGTCTACGGCTTGAAAAGAGAATTTTAAGACTAGAGTGGAGATGGAAATGGAATCAGAACCTTAAGGTTCCAAGTTTGTGTTGGGTCTGAAGGCTTGATAGGAACCAAAGGGAAAGTAACAACCCCAAGAATTGAATAGGAACACCAAATTTTTCAAAAAAATAACAATTCCCAATAATGGCTCTTGTTGGGCTTGTGTTCATCCTAATTGCACAATGAAATTCTAGAAAATTTTGATAGAATTCTACAATATTTACCCATTATCAAAACAAAATACTATTGTAACCAACAAGAATGAAGAGTAGAAAGAAAATAATTACAACATTAAAATATATGGCATTGCATTCACCAACTGAAATTTGAGCTTCACTATTTATAAAAAATAATGCTTCAAATTTTGACCAAGCATTTCCAACTCCATTAGTTCTCTATTTAAATCCACAAGATAGTAGACATTAAGTTCATATCTCTTAGTAACCAACTTGCAACCCTCCTAGCAATGTCTTCCTATCATGTAGACACTTTGTGAGTGACTTATGCTACATTTATCATCTAGTTTAGTTAAGTACATGACCCTTAAAGATATTACATCACATTAATCATCATCCACAACCTAAAATAAATAATACACAAGAAAATCTATGTTGAAATGCATCATAGCCTCTATGCCATAAACCCATTCAAATGGACTTTTTCTAATGACCTACTTGAAAGTAACTTGATAGCCTGAAGAGTGCGCTTGATCTTGGCATCCCATCTCTTCTTATTTGGTCTAAATTTCTTCTTATAATTGTCATTAACCTCTACTTACTTCACTTATTCTATCCATTACATTATGGGTGATACGAGGATGAATGCACCAAGATTATATACCAAACTTGGAGTACATATTCTACCTATCCTAAGAATGGAAGCATATAGTATTATCAAATAGAATCCTAGATTATACTCCAAATATAGTTATGATGTTCCTAACAAAGAATGAGTCAATTTTCTTAAATAAAATCATTAATGGATTTGTAGGTTATTTCTAAATGAATAAGTCAATATCCTTAAATAAGACAATCAAGTACACTTAAATAGATAAAATTTACTATGTTGGCTTACAATGGCTAGAAAAGTCATTAATATCACCTTAATTTGAATTATATATTATAATGGGAAAAGGTTTAGATGTGAAACTATGAAAATGACTTGGATAAATTCTATCACTATTTGTATGGTCAAAGGTGGTGAACAAATTATTTAGAGATTAGGAATATAAATATATATTTTGGATATTTTATGGACTCTTATTCCTCCATGTATTTTAAAAATCATGATAGTCTCTCATGTATTATTTCACCTTTCATTTCTCACCACATCTAACTTCAATTAGGACTCAAGGCCACAAGATTAGTATGCCTAATGTCATCTATGTCTTATTCACTTTTTTCTCCTCATTTTTTATAGTGATTTAGATGTTTTGGTTGAATTTATGTGTTCCCTATTAATTTTTCATGTGTTCTTCTATTTCTGGGTATATGTGGATTTTTTAAATAAAAAACCATGGGTGAAAATTTTATTCAGAATAATCAAGAAAATACAGTGGAAAGGACCAAATGCCCCAACACAGAAGAAAAATATCCATATCCAACCCTAAGGAAAAATTGTAGGTATCTAAAAGGCCCCCATACCAACCATCCTCCCAACACCAAAGAGCACATAACCAAACCATCTCAACACCTCTAACCTTTATGATCCTCATGAATAAACTAAGCAAGTTGATGGAATTTTTGTTGGTCAAGCTAACCCCAGCTCCAAAAAGACCACACTCCCATTTGATCAGACACCCATTTAGCTAGACAATCAGCCACTTTGTTTCATTCCCTCAAAATATGCACGAAGGAAATGGAAAAAAATTGGAGGCCAGATTGAGAATTTTTCTAGCTAACATGCCTAACTTCCATGAAGAATTGTTGAAATCCTATTTATTAAGCAAAGAAACAAGAATCATTGAGTCCATCTCACATATCACTTTCCTCCACCCCAACTCATAGGATTTCTCCAAAGCACGGAGAATTACCCAAGCCTCCATTTGATTATTGGAATTCACTCCCATATAGATGGAGAAGATAAATTGAACACAACCCTTACTATCTCGTCCCAATCCACCAATACCAACAGCACCAGGGTTACCATGAGCATATCCATCCATGTTAATTTTATAAAAATCAGCTTAGGGTGGACTCCACTTGCCCACCTGACTCACCTTCTTGGACACCTTCATCCTGGAACCAATTCGAGATTAGATTGTCAAGGTTCTAGAGAGCTCCAAAAGAGAGAAGAACCTAGAATAATTTGTGGAAAAATATCCCTTAGGTCAAACTTAGCCTCAATAGTCTCCTTAAGCATACTTTTAATCCTAAGCCAAACCTGGAGAGCAACCTACTTACGATAAAAAAATCCTTCTATTTCTTTCAAGCCAAATCTGCCAGATGATTAAAGAAGGACCCAACTCCCAAGCTGCCACCAAGAAAGAAGTAGAAGGTGGCGGAGGGCCCAAATTTCCCCAAAGATCATACAAAGATGAATCTTTAACAAACAGTCTCTTCCACAGGTTCCACCACATCCTCCAAATTTCAAATGAGAATGGGCAATGAAAGAAGAGATTAATAGAGTTTTCCTCATAGTTTCCACACAGAAAGCAAAGCAAGGGGCCACAAAATCCCCTTTTCTTGATATTATCCCAAGTGAGGCATTTATTAAGACTGAGAAGCCACACAAAAAAATTACACTTGGGCCAACCATTCTTATTCCAAATTCTTTTCCACCAAGCACTCTCCTCCAAATATCCAAGCTTCCCAAGCAGAGACATATAACCCTAAGCCACAGTGTACTTCCCTTTTGGGTCATTACCCTAGGCCAGCACATCACACCCCTCCAAAGAACACCATGGGTGCTTAGCAAGGATTAAAGCCAAAGCACTTCTTGCCTCCATAGACCCCCCACTAGGCCAAGTAACATGATGACAACATGGATACACCAAAGAGCTCCCGACAAAGGATGAGATTGTAAATTTTTCAACCTTGGACCATCCAACCTCCAAAAAGACTCACTTAAAGCCTAAAGATAAGGATGAGATGAAAGGATGAGTGGATTTTCGTCCCAAGAATCAGACCAAAAGTGAGAAAAAATTCCTTTATTAATAATCCAAAAGAGGCCTTCCTTAATAAGTTTGGAAACTCTTCTTAAGTAATTCTAGATCATGGAACCTTTTCCAGTTAATTCCATATGTGGAATATCTTCACTAGCCACACCACCTAGATATTTATAATTCAAAATATGAGCCCATGGAAGACCAGAAAGAGTACACCATCTCCAAAATAATTTAGTAGCAAGAGCCAGGCTATTATGCTATGACTGCCTAAGACACAAACCACAACACTCCTTGGGTTTACACACCTGGTCCCAACTCACCAAGCTCCACTTTTGTTGATCCAAAATTTTCGCCCATAAGAATTTCTGAGAAAAAGAATCATATTCTTTGAGAAAGCCCTTGGGAGCAGACAATGCCATTAATCTGTAAAGAGGGAGAGCCTATAAGAAAGATTTAAGGAGAATCAATATGTCTGCAAAAGATAGGTACTGAAAAATTCCAGTGATTGATCTTTGAATAGAATTTATCCAAAATCCCTTGCCAATACCTCTTGTTCATATTTCCCACACAAAGGGGAATACCCAAAGAATCCAAAGGAAGGTTACCAATCTGAAAATGAAGAATGTGTGCAATCCTTTTCTGAACCAATCTAGGAGTATTAAAGAAGATAATACTAGATTTTCCATCATTAATCTTCTAACCTAAGGCAACCATATAAATATCTAGAATCTTTCTAAAATTAACTACTTCATCATTTTTTTCCAATCCCATTAGTGCAACATCATCAAAAAATTGGAGATGAGTAAGGGATTCAAGTCCCTGATTCCAACTCTAGCCCTTAATTAGGCTAGTATCCTTGTATTGCCCCAACAATCTCCCCAAACCCTCATCTAGAAGAAAAAAGAGATATGGATAAAGAGGATCTCCCTGCCTAACACCTTTCAAAGCTAAAAAGGTAGGAGAGGGAAATACATTAATCAAAACAAAGAAAGAGGCCGATGACACACAACTCATGACCTAGGAAATCTAATCAAGATGAAATCCGAAGGCTGCAAGCATACCCTAGAGAAAAGACCATCTAACTTTGTCGTAATCTTTGGAATTTTCTAATTTAATAAACATTACTTTCTCCTTAGAAGAGGACATGGAGTGCACTGCTTCCATTGCCACAACAATCCCTTTAACAATTTTTTGACCTTTGACAAAACCCCCTTATTCCAAAGATATCAAAGAATACAAACACATTTTCAACCTTGGTATATATGGCTTATTGATAACCAATCTAAATAATATTTCTTAGCTTGCGGTTATTAAATCTAATTTAACGACATGAAGAATTGGATTAAATTTATTACTTTATCTTGTATGGAGAAAATATTTTCTTAGTGTGTTGTTGCAAATTAAATTTATCATGGATCGTAGATAATTTTATTAAGGATACCACCATTTAAATATAATTTTGAAACTATAATCAACACCTTTTATGTCTTCAACTTGGTTTGAAAATAATTGACATAGTGTATGACAAAAATTTATCAAGACCTCTAAGAATTTCTATTTATAATTTTTTTGTTATGCAATATATTCAACTTGGTATGAAAAGAATTGACATAGCGTATGACAAAAATTTATCAAGATCTCTAAGATTTTTTTTTTATATTTTTTTTTGTTATGCAATATATTCAACTTGGTTGTTGAGGAATTGACAGTGTAGATAAGATTTTATCAAGATCTCCAATATCAAAGTGCGAGCACCCTACAAATCTACACACAATCTAACCTCTATTCCATGGGTTAGTTTATGCAAACTTGTTAAATGCTCCTATGAAATAATGCATAATGCCTTTCAAATAAGATAACAAAACAACCTAATTAGAAGCATGAAAGAAACATAATGCACACCTATTACATAGTGAATTGGTGACACTTTGTTGTGAAAAGTGACCCTTTCCCAACCCTTGACAAGCAAATGATGAAGTACCTTGAAGATGGAGTGGAAAAAAATAGCTCTCAATGTGAAGAGAGTAACTTTGAATAAATTGTGGATGCTAAAATGAGGAATGAGACCTCCAATTTATAGAATATCAAGTTGGAAGAATTCCCAAAAGAAAGCAATGTGGGACAAAGATTCAACCAATAGGAAGGAGCCACTTGTCACCATGTGAGTGGATGGAGGATGTGCAAGTTTTGGTCAATGTGCCAATAAATGAGATTAGTTGGCCTTTTCAATTTTCAAATTTGGCTTGTTGGAGGGAGAAAAAGGGACTTAAATCCAAGTGGGGGACATGTAAGAAGAGAGTTAATGCCATGTTGGAAGGGACAAGTCAACTTGATTTGAATTCAAACTTGAGGGAATATTCTCCAAATATGCTTTGTTGAGGGAAAATGAGGATTTAATAAATGAATTAATTGATTTATTTGTGCAAGTGGGAAAATCTAGAGAATGTGACATGCATTAGATTATATTTAATCCTGGTTTAGTTAATTTAAAATAGGATTAGGTGATTTGACCTTTTTGTTTTAGATTTAAAGATTAAACTAAATCAAAAAGGAGATGAAAGATTATTTTAGACTTAATTAAATAAATATTTGATTTATTTAATCAAAGAGGGTGATGTTAGTAATAAAGTTGATTTATTTAATTTAAATGGATGAGTTTAGAGATTGAATTTAATGAACTTGATTTATTTGATGAATGGACTTGATTAAATGCAATATGCTAATTTTGCATGTCTACATTTTGCCTCTCTTTGAAGCAATGTACTTGTTGCGTTGGTTCAAAGAATAAATTTATCGCGATCAAAATTAAAAAAAAATCAAATTTTTTTAAATGCCCCAGTGGAAAGTAGTACACTAGTACATTGCCCCCTTGAGAGATCAAGCGAAAGATTCGATTTGAGGGTTGATCTCCCGATAAAGAGGTTCAAAATGGATGGTTATAATGATGATGCAAATGAGATGGTTTTAAGATGCTTAGAATAACTAATCTATATTATTCTAAACAACTTAAATGATAATGTCATGCATGTGAGATGGATGATGTGATAATGCCTATATGATTATGCATTGGATGTTTTATGTAAATGTATGGTTTTATGAGATGCTTAGACTAAAAAATCTATATTATGATGATGAATATGCATGTGAGATGATGTGTAGAATGTTGATGGTTTGTGGATGCAGGATGGATGCACGAGTGATGATGATTAACTATCATGGCATGATGTTAGTGCAGAAAAGAAGAAATGAGAAATGAGATAATGACAAGCAGATCCAACGAGCCAACTTTATGAGTGATGATGATGAGAAATGGATGATTTTCTTATCAAGAATTGGGATTTTAAAAGGGCCACTTACCTTATGTTTGATAACACACATAAGCACGATGCATCAAGGTATAAAGAATCAAGATGGTGTTGCACTTAGTGTGATGGACTTTGACTCAACAAATAGATAGGAGTATTCTTGTTCACACTTGACATGCAAAAACCTTGCTAGGATGCACTTTAGAAGTTTCAAACATCTCAGACCAAAACATAGAAAGGTATAACCTATCAATGCAATAGTCAACAAGCTGCCCAAAAAACCCTACATACTATCTAACAAAGAAAGTATTCGCCAAGTTACATTACAAGAACGTCCAACAAGCACAACTGAAAAAAGATAATGATCGTCACCCCATTCCTATCTCTCTAAATCCATTTGTTTGGACATCATCGAGAGGTCATTGGAATGAGCGCAATAAGATAAATCAAAAGAAAAGATCAAGTACACAAACAAGCCAATGTTCTTCATACCTCTAGCCAAGGGGATATTTTTTTTAGGATAAGTATCCAAAGTGATATCCAAAATGATACCCATTGTCAGAACGATATATCCTAGGACATGCATTGTAGAGGATGATGATGGGTTGATAAGTTGTTTGATAGGCTATTGATATAAGGTTGATTGGCATGTCTAAAAATGAGCAAGATTTTGATTTTATTTTAAAGGTTTGTTGTTTGCCTTTGATTTTACGTTTGAAGTTTGCTTTTGTTGATTTTTGTTGTTTCTATTTATTTTGCCAAAGGATGAAGGTGATTATTAGTTTATTAAGGATGATTGATTATTGCAAGTGAAAGCGAAATGAGACGGATGGATTTTTTCAAATATTTGGATGTTTTTAAAAAAAATTAAATATTTTGAGGCTCTTTTTGGTATTTTCAAGATTTTACAAATGTTTTGATTTTCAATTTTCCAATGTTTTGGGATTTTATGAGATTTTTGGAGTTTTGTGTCTTTTTCGAATGTTTTTGTGTTTTTGATGTTTCAGGGGCTGATTAAATATTAGCGTTACCTACGTTTAAGCTCAGAGACGACGTAGTTCAGATACCATGTTTTTTATATTTTCTAATTTTTTGAGTGTTTTTGGATTTTGATACGATTTTGGATGTTTTTGGATATTTCCAGGCATGATTTTGATGATTTGGATATGGATATGATATTAGTGATCTATTTTGGGATTTTTTTTGAAATCCAGGCTAAGGTTGATTGATTGGATCAATGGATTGATTATCATAACATTGTTGAGGATACACAACAACGCAAGGATAATGTTAAGCAACATAAGGATTGGGATGGATATCCCAAGATGATGACGGATTGATTGGATTTGATTGGTCAAGACTAATGATGATAACATTGTTGAGGATGCACAAAAATGCAAGGATAATGTTTAAGCAATACAAGGATATCCCGAGATGATGGTTTTTTGATTGGATTTGACCGATCAGGATTTTGAAGCTTGGTTTGAAATAAAAGATGTTTTGGATGATTTGATGTGATGTTGAAGCACGCATTAGATGAGACTGATAGTGATTATTTGGATTGATGTTCAATGAAATATGAAGACTGAAAAGGAATGTCTTCTCATCAAAATATGCCATGGGCTAGTGCTTTGGACTCTAGATCACAAATGCTTTGAACAATTTAATTTTACATTTCCCAATGTTCAGATCATCACATAAGTTGGAGGGCATAGATCAAGATTTATTCCTGAAGCAAGAGGTAAATATCTTCCCCCAATTTCTAGCAATGTATGGAATGCCATGGATGGATGCTTGGATAGGTGTATGGATAGATGGATATGGCAAGCATGCAAAGGATGCCAAGGATTATCTTGTGATAAGATAAGGTGTTTGAATGGAGGAATTATTTATTGGATAATGCTTCATGGCTCAGAAAATGTTGGGATAGGATAGGATCAATGAAAGCGACTCATGTCAAGATGTTTTCCATAAGCAAGTGTAAAGTGTGCACCAAAATTTTCCAAGATCAAGATAACTCGGACTATGGATGCAGATATATGCACATGGATTGGATAAATGGTTCATGGATGAATGGATTTATGATGGTTGAGATGGATGGAAAGCTAGATTTATTATGGATGGAATAAGATGATTTCACCTAAATCAGCACATGTAGATGCTCGATTCCACACATGACGCCTATTTTCTAGGTTTTCATCATGGTCTTACCCAAAGCTCCACCATAGTGGTTTTCACTAGAGGGTGATTTTTATCTTTACTGTTTTCATGATTTTTTTAGTTTTTTGGATTTTCACTTTTTTTTTGGTTTTTTTGGTTTTTTTTTCTGAAAGATTTTTAAGCTCATGTCGAACCACCTTGTGGTGTTGATGTAGACACTTCTGTCATAATGTTTCATCAATATCCTTCCTAAAGAAGTTGTTTTTCCAAGATACATGCACTTGAATACAACTTTTGAGATTCTTGATCTACTTCATTGATACCGGTGTTGACTTTGTCTTTGTGTGCACATCGCAATAGTGTTCCTTCTAAATCCTTATGATGAAGGGTTGTTTCCAGTACATGGTCAATATAAGAACTGGATATCATACATGGAGGCATGGATGGAGTGTGTTTAGGGATAGAAGATGGATTGGTTGATAGTTTGGAACCTTTGACTCTCCAAACTTGCGAAGATGAGCAATGATGGGTGGATACAGAAGTGTGCATAGAATTAGGACCAATTTCTTGATACACTTTGTATGTCACTTGGAAAGCCTACTTTTTCTTTTGTGGACATCTTTGATGGATACTTTTCACTTTTTTATTTTGCCCCATAGTTTCTTTGACTAATGGAATTTGATAAGGATAATCTTCCTTTGTATTCTTTGGTATCCACTTGTATTTGATTTGTCCTTCATGCTTTGATTTTTTTCCTTTGATAATTTTCTTTCTAATTTGATTTAACTATTTATTTTGATGTTGATCCCAATTCATGGATGGGGTGATGGGTGGATGAAGATTCATGACGTGGTTGCTTATATAGTATTGGAATTAGTTTCATCATAAGGATTCTTTGTGCTCTCTATGTTGATGTTTGCTTGAGACATAGTTTCCCCTAGTATTGTGGAAGTAGTACCTTCATGTTTTCATTCTTCCTATTTTGAGAGCTCTTGTTTAGAATGCATCCTCTGATAAATGACCATTGTAGATGATGTTATTAGAATTTGATGCTCCGCTAACTTCAGAATATCCTATTTTGTCTGACCTATTTCCTTGAGTGGATAATGTTGGATATATTTATTCATGATGTCCTCATTATGAATTTGGGATATATCTAATACTGTTGTTGACAACTCTATTTGATTATAGGAATCAATAACTTGCTCTTTTTGTGTAATAATGTCAGGAAGAAAGGGATCATGTTTTGAATGAAAATCATCTGTGTGTCCATCCATAGAAAGCATCTCATGGGTAGATGGAGGAGTATGTGCATCTTGTATAGATAGGAGAGTTTCCATTAGATCATTGTAGTATCTTGGAGATACAAATTCTTGATCTTGAATTATTTTGGAGTTGCTTTTGACATGCTTTGGGTCAAGTTCTTGACATGGGTTAGTTTCAAAGGATCAATTGCTTATAAAGGGTTCTTGGATGTCATTATTGGACATGGGAAGTGGCTTAATATCCTCTTGATAGTTGAGTGGACTTGGGTCAAATGTTGAGCTGAGGATCCCTTTAGTATCTATAACCATGAGGTCAAAGGATATTTCTTGGAAAGGACCATTGCTAGACTGTGGTGAAAGATGTTGATCATGCTTTGGGATAAATTCTTGAGATATGTTGTCTAACTCATTAGGTGATGTAGAGACATTTTCAATATGATCATTGGTCGATGGATCATGGATTATGTCAATAGGATCAAATAATTCCAACACTCCTTGAAATAGATCACTAAAAAGTGGCTCTTGATGTATGGTGAGTTGATCCTCAGATGGAGTAGAAATATCTTCAACGTGCTCATTAATGGAGAGATCTTGAACATTTTTTTCAACAATTGTGGCAGAGAGATTATCAATGTCTTCAACCATAGGGTCAAATGATGTTGATATTTCTTGAATTGGATCATTATTGGGTATTGTTGGTGAATTTTGATCATGATTCAAAAGTGACTCTTGATGTATGTTAATGGATAGATCTTGATCATTGTCCCCAATAGTGATTATCTTTTGATCAATAAGGTCTTGGACAATATTTTTGAGTCGAATATAATCTGATGTTGCATGTCCCTTTGTTTTGTGAAAATCACAATGGTGCTCCTCGTCATACCCTGGTGGTTTAACCAAGGGTTCTTGATAATTCCCATAGATGGGGATCTTGATGAGATTTTCTTGCACCAACAGTTGCATGACCAATTTGATTGGTTTACAAAGTGGTGTGTATTTTAGCTTGTTACTATGATAGGGCGAAAATAAGTGTTAGAAAAAGAGCATCAAACAAAAAAAGTGCAAATAACAATTACAAACACCCTACACCTCAAGATTGGCCTAATGATTAACTTAACTAAGCAAAATGAAAGATTTGACCTTATTGAGTTGTCCCTTTGGTTGGCCCTTCGATCTTCAATAGTGTATGCTCCTTGGATGGAAAGGGATGCAAGCTATGAGATGAGATGACGATGGAAAATGAATGGAAGATGCATGCAAATGTGAGAAATTGGCTAAGTATGGCTCAAGGAAAAATTTTGCAAGAGTTTGGCTAGCATAAAAATGATCTCTCTCAAAATGAGAGAAAAGAGGGGGTATTTATAGAGAATTTTGGACTCTCTAGGGAAATGGATGGTTGGGATTAAACCAACAAGGCCAAAATGTATGGCTAAGGTGAGTAGAAAACTCACGAGCCCTCACATCTTAACATGTGGTATGTGCAGTGGCTTGAAAAGGATGATGTGTACATGAAGTGGAAAGAGAGTACATGATATGGAGGTAGTACATAGTACCTTGGGATTGGACAAGATCTCTTCATAAATGAGGCTATTGTCCCCATGTGGGTGAGAGGACATGTGAGGAATTAAAAATTCTTCAAATATCCACATGGGAATGAGAGAAAGAATTAAAAATTCCTTGAAATGCATTGGGGGATTAGATGTGAATTAAAAATTCACATGGAGAATGGAGAGCCTTCTCCAAAAAGAAAAGGCATTTAATAGAGTTGACTTAGGACGCATGGCATGGAGATTATGTTGACCTAATTAAGTGATTAAGGTTGTGCAAGTACCTGATTAGACAAATTAATGACATATTAGAGGCAAGTGGGAGATTATGGGGAGTTCACATGTGACTTGATGTGACAAGTCAAAGATCACATGGGGAAGAGAAAAAGTAATTTGATATTCCTTGGAAGGATAAAAGGAATTAAAAATTCCTTGAGAGATTGATTAGGCTAGTTAATTAAGGATTAGAGGAGGGTTAGGTGGCTGAGAGAGATTAGAGGCCAACTTGCAAAAGTTGGAGGATGTGACACATCCTAATCAAGGATTAGGCATGTGTACATTCATAATGATAAGATTAGAAGATGGATTAAGATTAGATAAAAATTATGGAGGATGTGACATATGAGGAATTAAATAAATGTCATATTTATTTAATTCATTTGATGATAGGGGGAAGGTATTTAATTATTTAGCTAGATACCTTAATGATTAGAAGAACTTTAGAGGTATTAATTAAATAATAGTGATATTACTTAATTAATACAGATAAGGGAATGTTTAGATGAAAAGGGATAAATTTGGATAAATTAAGTGTCCAAATTTAGGTGTCTACAATACAATTTTCTAAAATGCAACTATGATGCAAAGGATGGCATAAAATGCAACTATGAAGAAAAGTGTTAACTATAAGATCTAACTATGATGCAAAACATGATATAAAATGTAACTATAAGACTCCATAATGCTCCCAAGCTCGAACGATAGTCTTGCATGATAACTCTATTCAAAAGTAGATGCAAAATACAATGCCAAAGGGTTGTATTTATAGCCTTTTCCAAGCATCTGGTGAGGTGGCAACGATTGACAGTCCAGATTCGAACAAGAAGAATGGATGGTGGAGATGGAGAGAATCAAGATGTTGTCCTCTTGACCAAAGACAACATGCCATTTGGATGGAAGAATCTCTTGACTAATGGGCAACATGCCAAATGGATGGAAGACTCAAGTGTGGGAAGAAAAGACCATGTGCTCCAAAATTGGTGGAAGTGTGAGGAATAAGCCATGTGCTTTTAAAATTGGTTGAAGATAATTCTAATTAAAAATTAGAATTATTTAATTTCATGTGACCTTGGTGAGGTGGCACAAAAAGTTGTGGATATGTGCTTGAATTCTTAATCAAGATTAGTGAAGATTAATTAAATAAAACAAGCTTATGGAAATTTGTTTATTTAATTAATTTAGAAAAAATATGATTTTAGATTTTGAGAATTAGAGAAGGGTGAACAATATAAATAAATTTAGGTGTATATATATAATTAAAAATAAACAACTTGTGGCCCATTAAGGGGCTTTGTTTGGTTAATCCGACTAAAATTTCTATACAAGTGGATAAATGGGAGAAACCAGATGAATGGAAGGTAAACTTTGATGGAGCATCAAAAGGAAATTTGGGTCCGTCTGGAGCTAGTAGTATTGTTCGTGATTGGAATGGGAATGTGTTGGCCATAGGTGCAATGAAATTGGAGGGAACCAATAATGTAGTGGAAGAAGCAGTAGCCTTAATGGAAATTAAGATAGCTAGAAAGTTAGGGGGATCAAAGATACATCTGGAGGGTGATTCTTTAATAATAATTCAAGCAATTACAAAAGGAGGAATTGATGTTTGGCATCTATAGGGAGTGATTAGGAAAATTATTGAAGAATTAGCCCTTTTTTAAGACTTTAAGGTTAGTCATATAAGGAGAATTGGGAATGTGGAGGCAGACATCTTCTCAAAATGGGCACTATCCTTTGCAGAGGTGGATGTTCTAAGTTTTGAAGAATTTAGTGGCATTAATTTGGAGGAATTTTCCTTGATGCATTTAATGCAAGAAGAAACGATTATTTAGCAAGCAAAAAGGTGCGAAAGTTCCCAAAAAATGTGAAGCATTGATGAAGATTTTTTGTTGGCGTTGGACGTACATTTGGCATTAATGGAAATGGCTGGCAAATTGAGATGTATTAAAGACACACATTTCATCACCTTCGATGCTTCTTGGCATGCGAGTGTAAGGATTGTAGCCGGTTAGCGGTGGGTGGTTGTCTGGAAGCTAGTGAACCAGAGAAACAATGGAGGTCAGTTTCACGTTGACATCATGAAGGAAGTTGGACCCTTTTGTTGGCAAAGCGTCCGTGAAGCGACTGTGGTTTATTTCTCTTCAAGGATGTGCAAGTGGCACAAGCAATACAAATTATTTTAGATAATGGCCTTGAAAAATTGAAGCACATATATAGGACCAATATGGATATTTATTCATTGGTCATGGCTTGGCGTTTGGACTTAGGAGAGTCGGTGGACATAATGGGGAAAGTCATGAAAACTCTGGTTCACAAAGATTTTTTAGAGGATATGGAAGGCATTCTGGAATGGGTGATACCAAGAGTGAGGCTTATTAAGGTTGAAGGCATGGATGGTGGAGGCTTGGAGCTCACAGATTTAAATCATCTCTTTATCAGGTGACCAGAAGGATGCACCAAAGCCATGTGTCAAGAAGGTGCAGAGTGCGGGTGGTAAGCACTCAAAATTTGTGTTGAGCTAATGGAGGTCGAGGAGGTCATACAAAATCTCAAAGACATCGCCAGAGCAAAGATGCATGAAAAGAAGGGTCTGTGTTCCACAAAGAAGTTGAAGTTGTTAATGGAGATAGTGCCATTGGAGATGGGTAATTTTTCAAAGGCATTTGATTAGTACAAGTTTAAAAATAGTTAGATTACTCCACTAAATATTGTCTATGATTTTGTTTTTTTGGGGGTTATGTTTGGATTTGCATTGTAATTGTAAAACACCTTGGGGCACGAACAATGGTTGGAAAGGTAGATTTCAGGCAGGTATGATTAGGGATAATTTTATATGTTGGAAACTGTGTTGGTTAATCAGCTTTTTTGACAATTGATGGATGAAGATGAATCTGGAGAATATGTAACTTTTGATTTATATTTAATAAAATAAACTATTATCGTCGATTAAAAAAAACAATAATTTCTAATAAATAATCATTTTAATATATAACAATTTCATATTAGTAATATGAGAAGAAACATTGTCAATATATAATATCTAACTTTTAATAAATTTTAGTATATATTATATTTATAAAATTTATAAAATTTATTTAATATATAATAATTCATAATATAACATTTATTAAAAATGTTATTTATTTAAAAGTTAATGATAAAAATTAGGTTTATAGTTATGAATAATTTCTATTATTTTAAGCTCGTGTTTTCTGAAAATAATAGTAGCAGAATATTGAGAGAAAGATGGTGCTAGGCAGTAAAAACAACGCATTTGCTGTCAGCAGTGATCATGCAGAAAAGGTATTCTGTACAACCTTTAGTAGCTGTAAAAACAATGACGCATCTGGTGTGAGCAGACACAAAATTGTAATATGTGTTATTGTGCAACTGTACTGGCAACTGGCAAATAAATTTGTACAATTATTTAATAACTACGATTCTTACTGTGGCTTAGAGATGTCCGTCCATCTGCGCTTTGCTGGTTTTTTTCAGAGGATCGGAACAGTCCGTCCGTTTGCTGTGCGTCAGAGGAATAAATCAGATGAAGAGAAATCATAATTCTACCTATCCTTAAAATATATCAACTCACTCAGCAAATAGGTAGGCTACTACAGTACGATCATTTTTAAACTTTTATTGAGTCAATATTGAGCTCGTCAAGAAGCGTTTCCTTGTGGGCTACTGTTAGGTAAATTCATTGATGATAATATTTTCTCCTGTGTTTTATACTTCTCTTGCAGTATTATAACTGTACGATTATTTGTAATTGCATTTCCTCAATTAAAAAAATAATAAAAACATTCTCCTGTGCGATTAAGTCTCCTGCACGATACCTTGTTATGCATTGTGGAAAGAAATAAAAACCTTTTTAGTGTAAACAGGTCAAATTATAATAACTAGCTATTGCACCTTGTGCAATGGGTACGCCGAAGAGGTGTGGAAGGTCAATTAGGAAAAAATTGGTTTATTTGTTGCACATTTGTGTAGTGTATGAAATCAATTGGTAGGTCATTTAGAAAATGATTTTAATAATATTTTTAATTTTATTTTTAATTTTTACTATAGAATAATAAATTTTAAGTATTAACTATTATATTATTATATTTATGTTAGTATTATATTATATTATTATATTTGTTATTTATATATTAACTATTGTTTTAACTATTATATTGTTATATAATATAACATTATATATTAAAAATCAAATTATTTATTATATATTTTTGATCATTTTTCTGATCATATTTTGTATGCACATGTATTAAAATAGAAACAAATAACCTTACTCGAAAAATATTGAATATTTTATTTTGATTATTCTTTATTATTTTTAAATGTATATCAATAATATAAAATTATTTTACTTAGACTTAAATCATAATAAAACTATATACCTAATCACATTATCAATAAATTAATTAAAAATTCTCAGTATTGCCATAAAAGCTCCTTTTATATTATTTTATAATTAATAAAATAATAAAATAATTTTAAACTATAAATAATTATAAACTAAATATAAGTCGGGCCCCTTTACTTTATCAAAAATAATTATAAACTAAATATAAGTCCTGGGCCCTTTACTTTATCAACTTGATTAATATTAAAAATGAAGACAGCAGACGCTGCCAGAGAGGATTAAAAAACGAAGTGGCAATGACGCGTAGGTAACTTGAGCTTTTCATTCTACTGTTTTTTTTAATTATTTTTTTTAGTTTCAAGACTTCTGGATAAACTCTGTGCATATTTTTAACTTCATTACTTTTTTTTAACCTTTTAACTTCACGGCTTTTGGCTTAATTAAAAACCACCGTTCAGTAAAATCATTAAACAAATATATTTAAAAAAAAGGACAAATTTTAAGCAGAAACAGCAATTACCTGAACATTCTGAGATATATATGGGAAATTTTAAGTAGAATTGACAATTAACTAAAAACTCTGAACCGGAAATCATTTGAGCAGAATTGGCAATTACATTAAAGAAACCTAAACTATAGAGAAAAGTCTAAACCAGAATTGGCAATTACATTAAAAAAAATCTGAATTATGAGAAGAATCTTAAGCAGAATTGGCAATTAAGTAGAAATTCGGAATTACAAGTAATTAGCTAAAATATGTCCCGCAAAATATGTCCCGCTTTTTGTAGCCGTAAAAGTGATTTTCTGCCATGAAATTTGTTACGAATTGATATAAAAGCACGGCTTTCCTCCACGAGACAAACATAGCCAAGAGATTTTCACACTACCGCAACCACGAAATTAGTTTCATACCCATTATCTTCTGCTAACAAAAACCCTAGATATTTTTATGTCTAAATAAAGGGAGTAGAGGGGATTAAATGATTTTCTTCTGCTTTGGTTGTCCGACGGAAAATTAATACGTGTGCTTGGAGGTACATGAAGTCTCGAGAGCGAAAAACCGGTGAAAATAGCGGCGGGGATAAAAGAAAAACACGGCGAAAAATAGCCGTGGGCAGGCGCGAAGGAATCGCTGATACACACGTTTTAACTGGCGAAACGAAAATCAACGAAAAATGATGGACGGCTGAGATGTGTTTTTCTGTCAACCAGGGTCTCAGGTGGTTTTTCAACCATCCGTGGAGAAAATGAGCTTTGAAAGCTCATATAGGACACGCCTTCGGCCTAATTATATAATTGTTTTAGAATTAAAATAAGTGTGAAGTAGTTATCTGAGTAAATTGTTAAAAAAATTGTTAAAATTCAATAAATAAATAAAAGAATGATATTTAATTAGAAATTTGGTATATATAAATTGTAATAAATAGTTACAAAGGGTTTGGAAATGGATATAAAAATTAAAAATTAAAAATAATGAAATGAATTTTAATTAAAGTAATTTTAAGGATAGTTTTGGATTATATAGAATATAGATTTGTATTTTTATATTATAGTTAATTATAATATTATGGAGTATGTATTTAAATTTTAGCTAAGTATTAAAAATTATTTATAATTATACAATTATTAGTTGTTTATAATTTTAAATTAATATAATACTTTATCATTTATACTAAATATTTATAATGTCCATTATTCAAATAAATTCCTTCTAATTATTAAATATACTTTCAACTATATTCCAAAGTAATTATAACAATCAATGTTTTGTTACTCCTTAACTAATTACTATCAAATATACTTTTAATTTTCATAAATTAAGATCTAACAAATATTTATTATAGCAAACTCTACTTCAACTACACTACAAAAATCTTAATATCAATCTCCAAGTCAACCAATCAATCTATGAGTCTCTTTACTAAAAAAACTTTAACTATGCTATTTCATAGAAGAATGTTGATGTCAAATTATTATTATTATTATCTAGTCTTCTCCCAAATTACCATGTGATAACTCATCTATTAGCTAACAAAAAATTACTATTATTACAATACTATGAAGACAAGTACTCCCACTAGATGACACTTTCTTATACATATTTTATGATTAATTAATTTCAATATTATTCTTTTAATATAATATATTTTATTGTTACCTTTATAAAACAATATCCATACATATTTTAAATTATTTAATTAAAAATATATTAAAATACCTCAATTAACAAATTTAATAGATAAAAGTTAATTTTAATTATAAAATATTTGATTAACTTTTTAAATTTTTAATTATAATTTTAAATAAAAGTAAAAGCAAAGTCTAAGTTTCTCTTAAAAATTAATTTTTTTGATCTCTTTTCCCTCCTACAAAGTCGTTTTCTTGGTCCTCTCCCTTCTATTTATCATCTTTAAATCTCAACCCATTACTACTCTTCTACTCTCTTTTCCTTCCCTCAAAACTATCCTTCAACCACTTACATCTCAACCGCCCTGCATTTCATATTATCATATTGTGTCTATAATAATAATATCATTGTTTTTATATTTTATATTTATATTATTGTGGTTACATTGCTAAAAAGTAAATAAACAATCTTTAATGGTTGGTTTAGGTTAATTTAGTAGAACATATAAACATAAGCACTTTTAACATAGATTAAAGTGTAGATGCAAATAATCATTTAGATTATAATACCCATTAGTTTATGCTATGATTTTTTCTACTAAAATTTGGTGAGGTCTTGCATTGCCATCAAGTATTTTAACGTGTGTTGTAGATAATTATGCTATGATTTGATTTATTTTATTAGTTTATATGACTTTTTAGATCATCAACAATGTATATTGCCAATGATATTTTATACTTGCATTTGCTATCTAACCACATATAATGGGATGTATACATTATGATTGTATACTTGGACTCTTTTCATATTCTAATACTATGTCGTACTTGTAATTACAACTCCATGTGGATGGTCATTGAGGGGAATAGATCATCAATTTTGGATTCTAATATGTGAATATGCATATGCTTGACTATTTTAACATTCTAGTGTCAATATCATACATTCCACAAATTCCTCCCGCTCAAATGATAGCTTTAAAGACCTTGCTTATTATTCATAAAATAATTGAAATAACCATCTTCTTATGGACATGTGTGTTATTTATCAAGTTAATCCTAAAGCCCCAATGCCAATTTTTTTAATATTTGTATTCTTATTCAATACGAGACCCCCTATCTAAATCTCTTAAAAACCCCACCATAGTTATTCACAAATCCATGCCTAATTTCCATTCCATAGGTTTGGTTACTCCTTTGGGCCTTGATGATGACCATAATAGTACCCATGCTACTCTAAGAAAAACTAAAGAAAAGACACTCCCCACCCTCTCTCTTTTAGATTATAAAAAATATCCTTCTAGCTTGTCCTATGATTGCCTATGTAAAGATGTTAGTACTGAGAGGTGAGTTTCCTACTATCCATTACACATGATGGTCTCTAAGATCTATGCGTCACTTGGGTCCTAAATGATAGAACTGAAAAGCTATATTCTAACATGTCTACTATTAATAGCAACCAGGACAACATTGTTACTTCTCTCTCTTCCACTTTATCTTTCACCAAGTAGGTTTTGTGAGTTTCTACTAACAGTTCAATGGTTTTCTATTAAAAATTGATAATATTAATAAACATTTGTAGCCTTCTACTCTTCCTATGAACTATAAAGGAAAAACAATTATAGGTTAACCACAAATGTAAATAAAAAAAATGGACATCACCTCCATTTATGGGAAGATGAAATCAATGATGGAAGAGATAGAGGCTATTAAAATCCTCAAGGACCGCAATACCATGTAGGATGGAAATAGTTTTCTTCTTTTTTTTTTTTCTTTTTTTTTTCTATTTTATTTACTTTATCTTTCTGTTTTTCAAACTATGAAAGTTTTGCATCTTATAGAATTTAGTATTGTTGGATTTTTTTTACATTAAGTGGGGCCCTTGAAAAATCCTTTTTAAATTAATAAAAAATATATTCAATATCTTTCTAAATAAGAATGATTCAAAAAGAAAAGAGATTGAGCTAAGAAAATCAGCAGTCAGATTGGAACAAGTGATAGATAAAGCTTCTCAAATCTTGATATCCAGACCTCCAGCAAGGACATATGCACTATTTTTGCAATAATGTTTTTTGAGTTTTCAATTTAGTAGGCTAATTAGTAACTAGTTAGTTGGGATGAGTAGGAAATTTGAATTTTTTAATGTTTTTGTTGATTCTACACCAGAAGAACAGGATCAACTATGTGAATACTATTTACACAACTGTGTGGTGCTAGAAGAAATAAAGTGGAATCCTCCAATATTTGTAGGGCATCTCCAGTTAAGGGTGCTAGCATCTTATTATAAGAATGAACAATTTAGGGGAGAAATAATGGAAGAATATTAGGAGAGGGAGAAATCAACTGCTCTCCTAATAAGGAAGGAATATAAAGATCATGATGCAGTTATAGATGAATGGTTGAAACTCCTAGATCATAAAGGTGTAGGAAGAAAAATTATGAAATTAAGGACAATGGAATACAAAAGAATGCAAACATTAGTTGTAGGCTTGGGTCAACAATGTTACAGTTATATGCAAAGCAAATGGAACAACTTGACCCTAGAATTGCAGAGAAAGGAACCTCATTCCATGTACAATTTCACCACCATCCTTGAGAGGGTACATAGATACATGAAAATTCCAGTACTGACATAAGAATTCACTGGGTACCACTCACATTTCACCCACCTATTCTACTCTATCCAATTCCACATTGGACCAAGGAAAAAGGTGAAGAGTGTGACAAAGTTAGGATCATCATAATGAGACAACTTGCAACTTACATAGGTTTTTAATTAAAGCAAATCAAGGGAATTTATGTTTTCATGGACCTCAAGGAGATTACCCTGCAATATAATCTATACCCCTAGTGGTTTGCTTGAGAACGAGCAAAAGTATAGTTGGGGGGAATGATGGGTTCAATTATTAGCCTATTTTTTGTTGCTTTTATGCATACTTTCAAACACTATTAGATAAACCTTTTAGAAAAATACTTCTATGCTATGCTATCTTTTCATGTTTATTATACAACCTTGAACCTAAATTCTAGTAATGAAAATATGGTTATAATATGGTAGCATTGGATGGTTTATATGTAATTATGTATGAAATGTGGACGGAATTTTGTGTTTAATTATGGTAGTTAGCTTTATGTATATGTTTCGTGGATTAACATCTTGTGGATTAATGTTTGTAGTGTCACTAAGATACCCTTTGCTCCATTACAACATAATTCTAGTGTAAGACATAGGTTGGAAAATTAAACCTACAATTCATTTTATTGCAAACTATTTTTTATCTTAGATATAAAAGCATATGTTTTTAGTAGAATTATCAAATTTAGTCTAAATCAACTTTCTAACAATAATTAGCCCATGTGCAATGCATATGAAACTAGGCATAAATTAATATTATTAAACATAAAGTATTAAAGTAATTTTATTTTAATAAAAAAATTGTAACAATAACTCCCTTTAAACTATGTTTTTATTAATAATATTTTATTTTTGAATTTTTTGTTAATAACCCCCTTTAAACTATGTTTAAATTGCAACCCATTCAAGGCAGCTTGCTCAGTACCATTGATATTTAACCTGGAAGCATTTCAAGGTCTATGTTTACTATTGTTGATGTGTTGATTGTTCACATAGGAATGATTTGGACTCTCATCAACTACTCTTCAATGGTTGCTATTGCTTAAAATTGGTGGCAATAATCATTCTCTATATATTTACATTTTGTAAGCAATGAGGTTTGTGAGATAATAATTACTCCACCTGGGGTGGATCCTCTACAAATTTGATATTGTGACTTACAGTGTTATATCATCACATAAGTTGGTCAATCAACAAACATTCATTCAACTAAGAATTTACTATTTGTGTGGGTTGTTGTGTATTGCCATTGTTGATAATTATAGAAGTTTGTTATATCATTACAATAGTTATGTTTCATTAGTGATAGATTTTGAAAGTTTTATGTAGAAGTATAAATTAGCTTTCATATGCACGATTGTGTGACTTGTCATCAATATAAAAATTGCATTCAAATCTAAACCTAACTTCATTTCTAGTTTGTGAAATTAATTGGTGTAATTCAATAAGTTGAATTTACTTAGATTAGGGAAAGATTAAAATATCCCATTATGGGATATTACAAAAGGTACTTGTTATGCCTTGTATAACCACCCCATGTTGATCTGGATCAAAATGGGTCCCCCTTTCTCAGTTGTTTTCTTTTCTTTTTGATTATTTTCTTTCCTCTTGGGAGTTCTTCTACTTTCTACCTAAGTTTGTTTTCTTGTTTTGTTTAATCTTGGTTCTGTCTCAACCAAAGTTGGTTTTCTCCTTGCTAGGAAGTCAGTGAAATAATTATAAGCAATGGTGGATTTATTATAATATCTCTTGTTTACTTATGAGGATTAATGTAGACCTTTCTTTTGCAGGATTGAATCATGCACCTGGTGATATTTTCTTGGCAAGCTCAGTTAGATGCTGTTCCTCAATCTAGTTGGTCCTAAATAATCAGTTAAGGTAAAAGTAAGCAAGACCCCAAAGATGTCACAGCGAGCAAAATTCATGTGCAGTCAACTATCGGCAAGACATCAAACAAGGTCCTTGTGACATGGGGTTTCCTATCAGCATGAGGGGTTTCCTTTGGAGAAAAGTCTTAGCAAGATCTTCAGGTCTCACCGACTGGTGGAAAAATGGATTTGTATATCGGCAAAGGTTTTTCTCTTCGCTAAGAAGTCCTTGCGAATTCATGAAGTCTCACCGATTACCACACAGAGAGCAAACACTTCAGCGAGAGATATTGAGTTCAGGATAAAATCTTGGCGAACGCCATATGTCCTATCGACTAGGAAGAACAAGCAAATCCTTTCGGCGAGAGTTATTTCTTTGGTGGAAACTCCCCCCGAGTGCTTCATGTCTCGCCGACCTCTGATAGAGTACTACATTTCAGTGGGAGACTTTTCTTCAGAGAAAGGTCTCGGCGAAGCAAGAGAGTCACACTGACACAATGCAAGGGGGATTCCATCGGTGGCCTTTGGTGAGAGAATCAGTATATCGCAGCGACAAAAGGGGGGGAACTAGTAAAGCTTTCGCTGAGACATGAGGTATCTATAGGACGTCTCCCCGATGAGAGGGTGTTACACCGACACACTGGGAACGAAAGAAATGCATGTCGGTATAACTGAAGAAAGGTCTCCCCAACATAAAAGATTGCCAAAGGATGATGCCTTCAACATAGTGTCTAGCTGAAAGGAGGAGGTCACGCCGAAAAGCTCTAACTTGAGGATAGTTGGAATGAATGCAACGGGTTTGGTAGGATGTCCTACCGACTCGAGAAGGTCTTGGTGACAATATAGCCCACCAAAGGATAATGTCTTCACCATAGGTCTTGCCGAAGGATTAGTCTTCGGTATGACACAAGGCACTCAATATAAGGTCTCCCCGAAGTGAGATTGTCTCAGCAAAAGAACTGGAGGTCGGCAAAAGGTTATGCCTTTGGCATAATGTTTGGCCGAAATGAGAAGGTCACACCAAAAGGAAATGGGCTCGGTAAGAATAAAGAAGTTCGGGGAAAGGTCTCCTCGACATCAGAGAAGAGCTCGCCCGAGGAATCTGGCATCCCTGTGACTCTTGCCAATAGAGTAAGTTTAGGGAGAAAAAAAAGGTCGTCATAAGGTCTTGGCGACTATGGAGAGCTTCACCGAAACAAAATGGACTCGGCGAGAAACAAAAGGGGTCGCTATGATGTCTCCCCAACCTCGAAATGTCCTGTCGACTGGTGATAACTCAGCGAAAGAAGAGGACCTTGATATAAGGTCTCGGTGAAGAGGAAAGGTCTCATCGATCAACATGAAGTAATATCGACATAATCTCTTGTCGATTCCGCAAGGTCGCCGGAGGATAGATGGCTTGATGGTGTCTCACCGACTCAAGATGGTCACACCGAAACAAAGGAAAATCTCGAGGAGACTCTGGAAGAATAAAGGGGTTCAATGAAAGGTCTCCCTAAGATTGAAAGAGTCTTACCGAAAGAGAAAAGGAGCTCGAACCCAAAGAAGAAGAGTGAGCTCGGGGAGAATAAGAAGACTTCGCCATCAGGTCACGGCGATAAGCGATACTCTCCTCGACACGAAAGATGAGCTCACCAATGGATCCTAGGGTTCGCTATGATGTCCTATCGAGAGCATTCAGTCTTTCTGATAAGTTTTGTGAGCTCAATGTGACTTCCACAGCTCGCTGAAACGTTATACCGACTGTCTTGTGTCATGTCGATAACTACATAATGGTGAAGTCGCATCGAGGAGATATTGATGGTGTCTGAATGACATACGATACCATTCAAACCACTCTTGACCACCAAAGAATCTTGCGTGGCATGTGATCGTCCAATCAGAGAGAGCTAAGATGAGCCATTGACCAATTGACCGCCCCTGTGGAGAGAACTAACAAAATGCCAGTAAGATGGTTTCCTTCTAAGAACAGATGATGATGGATCGGCTCAGGTGATAGTGTTCATATCTGCGAGAGGCTCGATGGTACTTCCAGAGGACGGTCAACATACAGAGAAGTCCAGAACAGAAGGAGGCCGAAGGAAAGGAGAAACTGGGACTCATAGGGACAGCTATAGTGACTGCTGGCAAGGAGGTAGATCATTATTAATGAAGATATTTTGAGCATTCAAGACAACCCCAACAGAGTTCAAAGGTGGACACGAAGACACTAGAGTTAATGCTGCAGCAACAAAAGATCTATAGATCTTTCCCATAAACCTTTCATCAGCATGGACAACAGGGCTTCACATTGAATGCAATTTTGACTTTCCTCAGAAAGGTCTGAGAGCCGACTCTCCTGGATGCAGATATTTTGTAAACCCTATAATAGGGGACAACACATTCTTTTGGTACATAATCTATATAAATGGCATTCTTGCCTCTTTGTAAAAGGTTGGAACTTTTAGAGAATTTCTAAGGTTAGACAATAAGGGATTAGAACTTCTAGATTTAGAAAACTTTTAGATTGAGAACTGTTTAGAGTTAGAACCGTTAGGAGTTAGTTAACAGAAGGAGATAGAGTGGCATCTTGATTCTCAGTAATGAGAGCTTCTCTTGTCTTCTTGGTTAGCAGTTAGATTTTATTACAAACTGTAATGTATTTTCTAAGTTCTCTTAGTGTAGTTGGAAACAATTTGGAGCTTCAGATTCTTTGTACACTGGTGATTGTGCCAGCTTTGTAAATGTTGCTTATCTATTTTATTGACAGTAGAAGCAATCAAAGTTTAATCTACTTCATGTGTTCCTGAATGATACTTGTCTTAATTGATCATTTGATTTGTGGAGTCTTCAAGGAATGAAAAATGTTATTTGTGTTTTATTTAAATGGTACCTAAAAATTTGTTATTCGAATTAGCACTGAGAATGAAAAAGGTTGTGTGTCAATCACAAGCTTATCTTGTTCTGTAGTTTTGGTTTACAAATTCCTTGAAGTTAACAAGTTTGGTTAAGCTTGGATGAACTATTGTTCTTTTTTGTTTCAAAGCCCTAATCTATTTTTTCTATTTCTTTAAAACACTTGTTAAAGTAGGTTTTTTTATTTTCATGCTTAATCTAATAACAATCCAGAAGCTCAACACCAGCAAGCCCCTTGAATATTACTATTGCATTGACCACTGAGTAACATCAGCACAGTTGAGAACCAACTACAAAGACCTTGGGAGTTAGGGCATCCATGTGTTGCCTTTCTCTTTCAGGAGAAATAGAATAGCAATATTCAGTTTGCATGTTGTTATGCCAAAATCACAGTCAATAGGAACTGGTGCTAGAAGGAGGGCTGAAAAGGGAAAACTGGATAAAGATGGGTTTTCTTCTTCAAAAAGGTCCCATAGAGTTCTTTGATTAGCTAAAAATCCACCACCCCTGATAGAACTCAAGACCCCAACAAAACACAAAAGTCATAAGACTGGGGAAACTATCATACCACCCTTATCAGCTCTACTCACTCCACCAGGCTTCTCACAAATACCCCAGTGGGTACCTATCAATCCACCATCACATCCATCTCAATTGTCATCATAGCTGGTTGAACCCATACATCAGCTGGCTCAACCACCACCACCGCCACCAATGGCATTCTTATAGAATAATCCTTCTCCATTGGGGACTATCCTTAGAGGTTTTCACAATCTGCCTAAGAACCCTGAGAAATTTTGTTCTAAGTTCATTCATGGTGAATCGAGAAGTGCTAAAGAGCACATACAAGCTTTCAAGGATGCTTGTACCAGGGCTCAAATAGCTCCAAATTGATATAGATAGATGTAAATTAAATGACATTATTTATATATTTTATTATTAAATAATAATTTAAAATATAAGTGATTGTCATTTTTTATCACACACTTATGTTATTACAATCCACCCCTTACTACTACTAGGACTTGCACCAGAAGGGGTGCAAGGGTTACACCGATAGAAAAATATAAGAACACCATGATTACTAATTAGCTAGAACCAAAATTTTGTGAACTAGAATCCAATATGAAAGGATATTTGAATTCTCATAGCACGTACATAACCTACACAATTGTGGATATCTACCAACAAATTTGGTGTGCAATGGGTATGCCGAAAAGGTGTGGAAGGTCAATTTGAAATAAAAGGTCTATTTTTTTTGGTACATTTGTGCTAAAGGTTGCATAAGAGAAGTGATATGCATCCATTTACAAGGATGCAAACACAATTGAAACAAAAAATTTCAAACTGGAAAATAATCAAGGTCTTTACCATAAATACTTCCATTTGTCATTATAACTTTCCCTTATTAGGTCTATCATTATTGGTACATAGTTTAAATGTTTGACAACTTTGATTAATTTAATTGTCAAATGTTATGTCGTCAACAACTCTATCCAACAAGAGTTAAATAAAGAGGTAGAAATTATTCAAAACACACAACACACCAACATATGACAAAAATTTCCCATGTAGTAAAACCAAGAAAAAAAAAAAAAATAGGGACAGGGTAATGTCCAATTGTACAAAACTATACTTACCCTTTTTTCCCATAAATGTCCATACACTATTCCAAAGGTCCCATTTTTGCACACGAAGGTAGAACGTTGAAAAAAATTATGAGATTTGACTTTACACCTATGAATTGCATTTTCTTGGAGGTTGGTAGAAAATAATTATTATTTTATTTCATAATGGGATTAAAACACAAGAAAAAATAAATAGATTAAAAATATCAACAAATTAAAATATAAAGAAAATCAAATAATTATTTTAAAATAAATAAAACTTATGATGCTAAAATTTAATTATTGAAATAAACATATTTTTCAAAATATGAATAAATAAATTTTATTTTTCAAAAGTTTCAATATATTTTTTATTTTAGCTTCTATTCTTCTCTCTAGTTTTTAGCAGTTAACTTCATCTTGTTTTAGAATTTAAATCTTTCTTTTATCAATTAACTACTTATATTTTGGTAACTTCATGTTTAAAATACACATAAAAAGGGAAGCTTTTTGTGCACCTTTATCCATATTTTAAATTTAAAAATTTGATAGTATCCTCTCATGAATCAAAATGGAAAGTTTCCTCCTCTTCTCTGGTCTTGATCATTGGATTTTTTTTTGTCAAATCTCGACCATTGATTTTCACCATCAAATCTCCATTAATTTTTCTATAAATATGACTACCTAGCCTCTTTCAAAGACATGATAAAGATTAGAATCCTTGATGGTCATTAATTATCATCTTGTTTATTGTTCTTTGCATTCGTAGAATAGGAATTTATTAAAGAAAAGATAGGGAGTAGGAAGGGTTGTTTTTCTTACTTGTTACAGAAGCACAAAAGGTTGAAGGAATTGAAGAACTTGGTTCAACAAGAAGGATTTTCAGCAATTGCATTACAGGTAAGTTTATTCCTTACAACAAACCCTAATTCATTTTTTTTTTAAATTATAGAACAAATATATATATATATATATATATTATTTTTATTCTATTTTAAAGAAAATTTCATCAAAAATTATACTTAGAAATTTTGTTGAAGATTGAGATTTTTTTTTAGACTCGCTGAGAATTTTCGTTAAAATTTTCTTTAATCTCATTGAAATCTAACTTACTTTACTTTTAAAACATTATTAAGTTTCATGAAAATTTATTGGGTAATTTTATTCAAAGTAAATTATTTAAATTATAAAATAAATATTATAATTTTTTTAAAAAAATTAATATTTAGGTTTATGCTTTATAGTTAAAATTATAAATAATTTGTGATTAATTTGGAAAATATTAAATTTATTTGTTATAATATATATATAGTGAAATTGGGTAAAGGAAAATCTAAAATAAATCATAAATTGATACAAATTATTTTTTTTTAAAAGAGGGGTTAGATGAGGAAGTGAAAATGGAAGTTTAAATTTCACTCTTTGATTTAGAAGGTTGAGTTTCTTTTTCCTCATTTAAGTGACATTTTCCCAATAGTTATCAAATTAGAAGTTCATGTTTGCTTAGTTTTCAAAATAAATTATCCCTCAATAAATACTTAATTAGGAAGTTCATACTTATTTAAGATTTTTTTTTCTAAAAGCAATAAAGCTAGTGTTAAGAAACAAATCAAATTAGTAGATTCATGAAAATTATTTAAATGTTATTCTAATAAACTCAATCAAATCATTGTTTAGTTTCAAACGATTTAAGGAAATGTTGCATTTAATTGTGAGAGAATTATACTTTCAAATTAGTTATTATTGTCTTAACTTATTTAATTTTGCATAATTGTTTTCAATAAGTTAAATCATTTTAGAAAGTATATTAGTAATGAAAAGTAAAATAACTTAGCTTCTAAATTCTTCTCAAACAATTATTATTACATGAACTTATTTACTTATGCATAATATAATTGCATTCAGTTTATTATTAATATTTGGATATTCATTTATCAAAGATTTGCTTTAATTCATTGATTTACAAATAAATTAGTAATGTAGGTAATTTAGGGATTAATATTGTTTTTTATAATTTATTTATTTGTTAGTAAACTTTCTTAGATATGATATTATCAAATGTTATTATTTGTTAAATTCCTTAAATTGTAAATTAGTAATGATATTTAACTATATTTAACTTAAGAATAGATTAGCATCTTTAGTTAGTTTCACTTCTTAAATAGATGAAATGATTAATTAATACTTATAATTCTCATACATTTGATACTAGGATCTTGGTAATCAGAAAGTGGAGAGGAAGTTGTTTTTAGGAAGTAGCTCAGTATTTCTATTTGCATCATTTTAATTTGATGTTGTGTTGATATCTTTTACAATAACAATTCAACAAAATTAAGTGTTAGATTAAAAAAAAGTGTTTATTCTTTTCCATTAAAGTATTGTATTTCATGAAGTAGTTAGATGTTATCTTCTTTCTTAGTTAGGTAAACTTTAATCAAAAGTTGAAAAAAAAACCAGGAGCATTCGGTATCAGCGATGCCTCTGGCTCACGTTTACGTGTAATGTCGTCGCGCTTGAGCTACTGCATTCATAGCCTAACACAACCACAACAATGGTGTTTGTGGCACCGTCCCTTTAAATCGCCGAGGAGAAATAAGGAACACCATGTTAATAAAATACAAGAGACGGGTAATCTCTCTTGGATCAATAATCTAATAAGATAATTTTAAATGAATGAAAATCTGCTAGTTCAAACCTAGTAAACCCCATTATAGGATTTGATGGAATTGTTTTAATATATTGTTATGAGAATTAAAGGTAATTGTATCTCAAATGGGTTCAAGGGAGACATTTTTTAGGAAATAGGATTTAGATGTTTAGGAAACAAGTAATAGTCAAGGAGACTATTTACTTATATTTTATTGCTTCCCTTCGTGGGTAGCAATCGCAGAGGAACTATTTGGGGAAAATGAAAATCCCTAGAAAGGGTTACGTACCCACAAAACAGTTCACATCAAACATAGATTAGAAAATAGAACTACCTATTTTACGCCTTGATCCTGTTTGGAAGCAAGGTATGTAGGCAGTCTAGGAAACGAAGAATGCTCCTAGTACCTCAGGCATTCGAGGATGGGCCTTAGGGAAAGTTTGAGATAATGGAAAATTAAAATATAAATTAATATTTCAAGAGAATCACTTGGTCAAAAGGGGCTATAAATATCAAACATAAAGATAAGATTCGCTTCACTCCCCGAGGCCTTAGGCTGAATTCTGAGGCAGGACTCAAGCTACATATTCATTTTTTACATACTCCTAAGGACAACGACCTTGGTGCACTTCCAAGGGAAGTGTAGTCTTTAGTGAGTGACTTAGGACCCAAATGGTCCCGATGAGTCTAAGTCTCTGGCCAGAGCACATTCCTATCCTTTACGAATAGATGCCTACCCCGTTTGGGTAGATGCTTATCCTGGATGGATAGAAGAATTCTTGTCTCGTATGGACAAATGCCTAACCCGTATGGTTGGATGCTTGTGGTAATTAACACATAATAGGATAGTATTAATGTTTATATTTTCCCAAACGTAGTTCAAGCTATAGATAAATTATCTTGGCCAAATGCCTTATCATGCACATAGTCCAACGCATGACCTTCATGACAATTATCTACATGAGAGTAGCCAAGGTTGAATATTATTAAGGACTTTAAGACACTATAATAATTTTCAAATGATTGCATTGAATATTTTCATTACAACTACCATTTTTAGCAGACCGGTTAAAAGAAAGGTTGTTAGACTATACAAATTCATAATGCAAAATGAAAATAATTTATAGACAAGATCAATTAAGAATATTACCTCTCTTGCCATTTCTTGAATCTGAAATATTCAAGTTACCCAAAAGAAATAGAAAATTAACTTATAACCCACTTAAAATCAGGGGAGCTCTCAAACTATTGAAAAATATTACACTAAAAGCTTACCTTCCTTAGACTCTACTTTTCTCGTTGAATAACTTTATCCATATTTCATGTTGTAATATTAACAACCAAAGAAAACAATAGGGAAACGGGTTAGCTATTTTACTAAAATTATTTGGTACCTAGACAAACATTTTATTTTCTAAAGTATTTTTTAGTACATCTTTTTTCCTTTTTATTAACCCTGGATAAGGTACTATTTAGACCATTTGCAATATTTTCCTTATTGCTTGAATTGGAAAACTTAAATCAAGGTCTTTGAAATGAGGTTAACTTAAATAGTATTGGCCACTTTTCAGGACACAAATACTAGAAATGGCATTGAATTTGACTAAAAAATAAAAGAAAATGATGTTCCACACCAATCTTAAATTGATTTAACTTTCATTGAACACAATATAGTGCACCTAAGCAAAGAGCACGATCTTCCTACACTAATAAATATACTTTGTATTTAGTCAAAATTGAGAAAATCACAACAAACATAAGCAGTGCTTGAAACAGAAGAAATCAAATGCCTCAAGAACTATGAGCTCAAAATATGATAGATCTACACCATCGTCTACCCTGACATGGTGAACTATAAATTTATCTATTCTCAAGTTATCATGTTAATGGAATACCTTGTCAAGTTTTACACCTGTGAATTGTATTTTCTTAGAGGTTGGTAGAAATTTTTTAACAAATTCATATTGTGCAATTATGGCAGGTCATATTGGTGTTCTTTTGGATAAGCAGGTTGTGATTTGTTGTTTTTTATTAAAGTTATATAGGAAAGCTATACCCTGTTTTGGATTATTAACAAGGTGATTTTACACGTTACAAGACTAGTTATAGGGTTCCCTATTGTAGGCAATCAATCCTCTACATAGACTTAGGCTTAGAACAAGTTTGATTTATATTATACTTCAAATTTTTGGGTTTCCGTTCTTTTATGTCATCATGTTGAAATTTTCAAGTAATTTAAATTTATATTTCTTTTATCTGTGATATCAATGCTTCTATAGTTTTGGGAAGACATGAATCTTTAGGGTATATGCCTCTGTTATTGGTTTCATCTATAATTTTGTTTATTTTTAGTTTGTTCAAATGTTCAATCTCTATCCATTTCTTTTTTACAATATATTTTAGACATCCCAAGAAGTTGTAGATTGTTCAGAATATGTTGATAATGAAACCATTATAGAAAATGTAGTCGAACATACTTTTCATTGTTTAAGTTCCAAGTTTAACTTTATTAGCATAATGACAACTATATTGGAAAGATATATAGAAGGCTTCTTTAGCATTCTTTTGGTTGCATGTGAATTACATAAATATACCTCTTACAGTGAAAACAATTACTCTTAGCAAAGCCTACCTACATTTTTGTTCTCTTAAGAGACCAATCACTCTGATGCTCACAGAAGTAGACCTCATTCATCCATGATCTGCTATGTATTTGGCATGTAATCCAACAAGTACATCTCCAAATTTTTGTGAAACAATGCCTAATAATGATTTGCATGGCATTGCATAAAACAAACCATACTGTGCACTTGGTTTTTACCTACCTTCCTAGTTAGGACCATGGTAGCTTCACTCCCTCTTTGCCTTATACACTAAACTCACATATAAGGCTCCAGGAATATTTGTTATAAGTAGGCTAAAGATGACAAATTATCTACACAATGACCATTTTGAGTTCAATATAATTTTCCCATTCCATATTTTGGAGGGAAATTATTCCTTTCTTTTTGTGCAG
Organism: Sequoia sempervirens; assembly: GCA_007258455.2. NCBI lineage: Eukaryota > Viridiplantae > Streptophyta > Pinopsida > Cupressales > Cupressaceae > Sequoia > Sequoia sempervirens. The sequence continues at coordinate 69,071 of VDFB02390786.1, read as the reverse complement.
CAAGAATCTACTAAATGTCAAAATGATTGGGAGTACTCCCAAAACAAACCATGAACCAAACTCTTTCTAGCTTAAAATTTACAAGTGTCGTTTACAATAAAGCACATATCATAGGATGAAGATAGTTGCAAATAATCTTCATATTCCCAACCTTAAATGATCCTATCCTAAAACAACTTGGTGCAGAACTTCAAAAAGTTTGTGTGTTCATCAAGACTGAGATTTCTTCATACGAGCAAAGCATCAATATATCTAAATGTCAAATGATGAAATAAACTATGAAAATATAAAAATTAGTGATCCCTGTTGTCATCCATGTCCTGTTGCTAGCCTCTAATCCTTATTTGAATTTTGGAATGGGATTCACTTCATTGTTCTTGCCCAAAATTGACAATCTTCCTTATATAAGCAATCTAATGTTGGATGTTCTTTATAATTTCGTTGTAGGGTTTGATCATTTGTTGTATGAAATTTTCTACCTCTCTTTTTAATTGCTTGATGGGTTTTAATAATTAGAGTTTAGACCCATTGAACATTTTTCTCCCTTTATTAAACAGATTCATAAATGTATATTACCCACAAGTGAAAATGAGTTTGCTTTTCTTAGGTTTTTCTTTTTCTGTTGTATTTGTTACAAATAAATTGCCTTCATTCACTCCCTCCTCCCATCCCTCCTTGTGCCTTGCAAGCTCTCCAAATTTCCATCGAGACCTCGGGAGAAGTCAACTTCATCCCCTGCATGCTACATTCGTCTTTTGTAGTAGCCCTCTTGCAGCTCTCCCCATCTCCAAGCAATCTACCATTTAAGTCACAAATATCCATGTTTCTAGGGAATGGAGAAATTTGTCAAGTATCCAATTAAAAGGGGTGAGCTTTGTACCCAATCAAGCTAGCTCTATATGTGGGGATTTGCAAATTTCTTTAAATAAGCATGGAAAATGGCATGTCCAAATCTTATGATCAGGGTGAATGAAATGTAGAGGATATTACCAAATCATTATTTGAACGAATGAATGTTGCTTGAACACAAAGCTACTTCCTATAGTTGTTATGAATGTTGCTTGAATGATGTAATATTAACCCTAGATAAGGTACTATTTAGATCATCTACAATATTTTTCAGACCCTTCAATGAAAATTGGGTGATAATTTACCAGTTGAAATCAATAATTAACAATTTGAAATTTAAGCACATTCACAACCTTTTTTTGGTTGAGGACTTACTTGGTCTATTTTGAGTTTGCTAAATTCTGCTAGTAGAGTTTGGGTGGATAACAATTGAGACTTACACTAGTGTAGTATGTGACCAATTTTTGGGCTTGAGGTAGCCACACTCTATAGTTAACTTTTTTTATTGCTACTTCTAGGGGCATAATTTTCCAAGCCCCAAGTCCACAAAGAAAATTTCTTGTACCATGGAGCCATATCCACTGGTAATTGCTTCTAATTTCGGTCAATAGCTACGAAAATCATGTGACCCCTGCCACAACCTGGTTCCTCTATATTTTTAAAGTCATTAAAATATTAATGCTATTTAGGAAAATTTGTATAGAAAAAACTTTAAAAACTACAAATACGACTGCAACATATACCATTGTATACAGAAAACTTTCAATCCATACAAATATTTATTTAATTTATGCCATTTGATGGAGGGGAACTTCAAATCAAACAAATACCGATGAGATATAAAAAAAATACTTCAAATAATGTGAATACTACTCCACTTTACACCGTTTGTGTAGAGAAAGTTCAAATTGTACAAGGACTCATGCAATTTAAAACATTATATAAGAGAACCTTCAAACCATACAAACATAGACACAATTTACATAGTGAAACTTCAGAGTCCACAAATATTGTTGTTATCCACACCATGCTCTCGAGAAAATCTCTAGACAGTTGTAATTTACACCAATTTGCAAAGGAAATAAGAAATTTTGACTCACCTATGTAATTATCCATATTCCTCTCGCTTTTTAGCAAGCTTTCCCCATCATCTGTGCTCGCTATGCCAGGCTCTCCTTTTCCCATTAAACCCCAATGGCCCTTCTTCAATTTCACCATACTTAGAAAATATGCTTAAAAGATGTTCAAAGAGCATGTCACTAGGGACGTTTCCAACGGAAATTTTGTGATTGGGAAAATTGATGGCACTTGGCTTAGAGGAAGCCAAGTGGGTGATGGTCATGTGGCCTTCAATGATCTTATTGGGGTTCTTGAGGGCATTGAGGGCACTGTTGAGGTGCTTGAAGGTTAGAAATCCATAACCCTTGCTTTTGCTTGTCTTCTTCTCTATTATCACCATGCCTTCCTGCACTTGCTTGAACTAGGAAAAGAATGTTTTGAAGGAATCGGTTGTGGTGTCGAAGCCTAGGTTTCTGATGAAAAGCTTTCGCAGCACTGGGTTGGCATTTGCAATTTCCTACTTAACATTATGGCATCCTTTACAGGAAATCGAAGTCGAGCTAGAGGTCGACAGTGGTAGGAGTCTCCTACAATAGCAAAACTGTCTATGGATTCCAAAAAATAAATTTAGATAAAATGGGAGTAACCAAAACTAGTCTCCCTACGACTACTACTCTATTTCTTTAAAATAAATAGATTTCATTTTATGACACGTGAAAAGAAAATCTACAAATATCTAGTTCTTGCCAGTGGTTGCGAGGAGATCTGATTTCATCGATGAAAACCACAAACCAACACGACAATCCAACAATTGTTTTCAGGCTAAAACCTCACATTATATAGCTAATCGACTAATAATAACCATTATGTATAGCGTAGTCTATTGTTGATTTTTTTTCCTTCGAGGAAAATAGAAATAAGAATAATGAAAACAAAGAAAAATTGGAGAGTGGAATGAATGGTGGAAAGTTGTGAGAGAGATTGATAGATGTTTCGATATACTTTGAGGTAGTATGATGGACCATTTGAAAGATTCGAGGTTCCAATACATGTACTAGATAAATAACTGGAAGTGTTCTAATTTTCAAAAGGTGTTGTCATGGCTACAAATAATGCTAATGATGAATATTAGAACAAGGGTTTGGTGAAACACACTCAGAAAATATGGCTTCTTCTACACTCAAACTAGAGTTTCAATTGGGAATTCAATCTAAAGATGTCGATAATCAACAGCAGATAGAACAAGGTTCGTCAAGAGCATTTGGTGATTTAAATCATGGCTGATCATTGGTATCTAACTATAAATATTTTGATTTATTGAAGGGGGATGACCTATGCAAAACCCCTATGGCGTTATTTGTTGGTCAATTGCCACACAAGCAGTATGAGCATTAACCAATACCACACGAGTAACCTAACTTTTTACAAGCATACCAATCATGGGATCTAGGTCATTTAAATACATTTGAATAGGAACATTGTTAGGAAGTTTGTAGGGTGCAGTAGTTTGGTCATAAATTTTTTGAAAATGAATGTTAAAAGATCTGATTGGCTTGACTTGAAATTGCTAATATATAACATTAGTAGGATCGGCATGAGTTTAAAGGTGATCAATGAACTTAATTTCTAATTAATGTTATGAATTAATTAGGTCACAAGACCTAATTAATGCTATGAATTAATTAGGTCACAAGACATGAACATATCGATTATAGGCTATCTTATACAATGTGAACAAAAATAATTTCTATAGACTACTCTTCATGTTGAACTTGCAGTAATAATAAAACATCCTTGAACATTTGTATGTATTATTTAGGAAATTTCTAGATCACCACATCTATACTTGGACCTAAGGTGTTTAACAAGATACCATCATGTAGGTCATTAATATTTACTGAGAATTTTCCCTACACACACAATAGTATGGGAGAATCTACCTTAAGGCTTACAAGGTTAATCATATTATGAAGAAGATACCAAAAAAATTGGCATTCATTGACTTAATAAGTAATTTTGAAAACACACAAGTGATTGCTTAGATTAATTGAATCTAAATTCCCACTTGTTACTTCATGAAACCCAGATGCATTTAATGCTCATCAAAAATAACTCATGAGAACATATTAACTATTAACAACAGGAGTTGTTAAAGAAGGTAAAGTAATTCATGTTCTAAGGAAATTCAAAAGAAAAGATAGCGTAGGAAGAGAGAATAAACTTACCGTGTTGTAGATACAAAACTTCACAGGTCTCTTTTAGTCAAGTAAATATCAACAACTGGCGAATCATATCACAACATAACTATAGTAATAATCTATAAAAATTATGAATAACAAAAGCTAGTATGCACTAGCCATGAATGTGTGCTAAGTAAGAGAAGAGATATTTTTAAACATGCCCATAAATAATAGAATGAAATTAAAACTTATACCCACATATCATTGTATTTTAGCTATATTATGAACTTGATTGTATCAGAATGTCTACCCTCACAAATGACTAGGAGTGGAGCATTTATAGACATCCTTTACCAAAGAATAGAACACCATTTTTCATTCAATTATAGTAGGTTGTGGTTGATTTGTTTCTCTCAATTCAGCAATTTGTATCTCTCTTTTCATTCACAATTCAAGTCCTTGGGAAATTGCACCGATTCAATAATTGTTTTCTTTCATTCTTTTTCTAATTCAATGGGAAATTCTTACACTTTCATAGATCAACTATGTCAGATGGAGCTTGCAGATTCATCCACTTTCACAAGTTGACAACATCAGAGGCAACTAGAAAATGTTTTTGATGAAATTGCACCACAACCTTCTCACTCATCCTCAACCACATGTAGAGTTCATCAAGACTTAAGGGCTCTCCAACGAGAAGCATATTATCCTAAAAGAGTAGGATTAGGAATTTATTATTGTGAGATAAGCCCAAACTCGTCTGAAATGGGCAAGGAAAAGGTTAAGGCATTATGCACCACAGTCAAAAGGAAAAAAGAGATGACTGTCAATAGTTTGGTAGAAGAGTTTCAGAAGTTCAACCTAGAAATTAGAAATTTGTATGGGTACAACAGGGTTAGTTTGCTTGAAGAAATATTGGTTTGGAATTTGGTTCTAGATGGTTGTTTTATTCTGGAATTTTTCATATCGCCAAGCAGGTTTTCAAATCACACTGAAAGGGAGATTATGACCGACTTGTTAAAGTTGGAAAACCATATTCTTTTATTTATATTGAGAATGATACTCAAACTAGAGTTTCAAACCAGTGAAAAAACAATCTCTAGTTTGGCTAGAATGTTGTGTATGCACCCTTAGTTTGGAATTCTTCTATTCTTTTTGAAGCCCATGGAATTGAAAATCTTTCAAAGTGGAACTTGAAACAACTATTAAAAAACACTCATATCATCTGTTGCATTTTTTAAAGCAAAATCATTGAGGCTTCCTTACAGCCCTCAAATATCCATACAAGTGATACACTTGTAGATATTGTAAATGTCTAGACGGATTTTATATCTGCAGTGGTGGGAGAGATACGAAAATTGCACAAAAGTTTCTAATTAGATTCAAAC
>VDFB02390786.1:0-63495 GCA_007258455.2 Sequoia sempervirens | reverse complement strand
AAACCCCACTACTCTTAAACATAGTTCACCCTTCGTGTCATTTACAATCCCATTTATTCGTACGAGTGGTTCATTTGATGCTCAAATAGATGTCATAACCAATGGCTCAATCTATTATTACAAATTAGATTGTTATGCATACACTAAATCCCATGGTCAATCCCATTGTATATAATAATCTTTTAATTAAATATCTTTAGACCTATAATAGTCACTTACAGATGAGGCACTCCATTGAATAAACCCAATAACCACATGACGTGCCCAAAAAGCTAGATTCCTAAGTCCAAGTATAGACATGTTGAGCCAAAACTTCCTAGAGAACACGTACAAACCTTCAAGGAAGGTTTTTAATTCTTGCAAGTTCAACATAAGGACCAGTCTATAAGTTGTTTCCCTTAACATTGTATGAGATAACCTATGATCGATACACTCATTTTCCTTGTGACGAAATCAATTCATAGAATCCATTAGAAGTTGGATTCATTAATCACTTTCAAACTCATTTGGATCCTAGTAGTGTTATATATTAACAATTTATTATTCTCAAAAGAGAACAAGTCAACCCAATTAATCTTTTAACATGCATTTTCTAAAAATGTATGGCCAATCTACTACACCCTATAAACTTCTTAGAATGATGTTATTCAAATTTATTTAAATGACCTAGATTGCATGATTGGAATGCCTGTAAAAAGTTAAGGTACTCATGCAATGTTGTTTAGTGCTCATGAAACTCTTGCACCATGACAAGTGACCAACAAATAATGTCATAGGTCTCTGGCATAGGTCATCCCCATTTCATATATTGAAATATCTATAATTAGATGTCAATGGTCAACCATGCTTTAAATCAACAAATTCTCTTGATGAACCTTGTTCTACTTGATGATTATCCACATCTTTAGATTGAACACCCAAATTGACACAATTAGTCATAAATTGCTTTGGGTTTCAAATAATGCAAAATTCAACACAAGTTATCAAGTTCAAGGCTTTATGAACTAACTTAATATGCAACCACTATATCTTTAAACTCACAACCTGATTAAACCAATTAGTCCTCACAAAACTAGTACTTTAACTTCATCTATTATAAAAATTCATTTATGCTACAATTGATAGTATAATTCATGTTTTGAATGTTCAACATTCGAAAATCACCACTTATAGTCCAAAACTTGAAAATGTGCCAGAAAGGACACAAAACTAATTAATAACATTATAAAATTGTATAAGAAAAATAATCTCCAAATGTCAAAACTTCATCTAATGTGAATAGAGGTTTTGCCTTTCTATGACCCAACAAACCATGGAATAGTTGATCAAGTCTAAATAATATATTCAGCCTAAATAACAATAACATACAAAAATTCTTATTGGAATCACCCTACAAAATTTTTGTCATATTTTCATGCCATGACCCAATGCAGGGAAAGGGATTGTCACAAATTCACCATGGCCCTAGATATTCAACATAGCTTAGGTGGGTGAAAAGACACAAAGATGCAAATATAGGTCCCGGCTACTAGGCCATGTTAGGTACCCATGTACAAAATACTCTCTCACAAATGGAGTAAAGGAGAAAACCCAGTGGGACAAAACTGTTAGGGTTAGAAATGGCAGATATCTAACAATTAAATGTAGATTTAATTAATAAACAAAGAAACTAAAACACACACAGAATAAATCATAACACAGAGAATTTAACATGGTTCGCCCAATCCGGGCTACATCCAGTAAACCACAACCATCCAATACTTTTATTATCCAATGTAAAACCTATTACGATCTTGCGAATAATTGTGTTTTTCATCATACTATAATACCCATCCGAACCCCTTTTTAACAAACTTAGAAGCTTCCAAATTTTGGGTTCTACAAAATCATATTTTTTCTTTTTCGTTGATTTTTCCCTTTTTCAAGGATACGTGTCGGGGTCTACTGTATACCATGGGCTATATAGTATAGCATGATCAGTCGCCACATACCAACAAAAACTCCTCCCCAAAAGAGAGAAAAGAAAACAAGTTTCCCAACACAATAAGAATCCCATGCAAGGAAGAAGTTCCCTCCAAAATAGAAAGGATAGGAAAAACCATGTAGCCTTCCCCAAAGTAGTCAACTGTGCCAATGACTAGAGCTCGAAACTAAATGTGGAACATGGTCCACGATTGTCGAACAATGTTTCTCCTCTTAGGAAGAAACAAAACCAAAGGTGTATGAAGAATGATTTCCCATTCCTGAAATGAATATGAGGGAAGAAAATTTAAAAAAATGAAGTCTCTGAAAATTGCTCATTTGTCTCCATCTAGATGCCAAAAGCTGCCACCACCAAATCAGGTGTTCTAGGCCACACTGATGAAGATGACAATCCAAAAACTAGTAGAGATGCGTGTAGAATAAAATCTAAAGACTCAACTACCTCCTTTGAAGACAAAGATGCCTCCTTCAAATGCTGCTCAAAAGTATCCACAATCACATCACACTCAAAAGAATGATAGAATAATTATATTATATTTAATTATATTATATAATTATGTTTAATGATAAATTAATTTTTTTTTCTATAATATATTATATCATCATTATATTCCTATTCTGATTGCGTTAGAATTAATGTTGTATTATATTAATATTATATTATATTATTATTATGTTTGTAAGGGAAATATAGGGCATCTCAGAGAAATCTCTATGATCAATAGTGCCTTCGATAACTTTCACTTTGATTAGGTTGCCTCAAAGACATGTACAACTATGTCCTAAAGCGGAAACAAACACAATTTATTTCCCACATTGATCCTCCTCAGAGAAACACATGTAAATTCAATAGCAAGAAAACAACACAGATGAAGAATAGAACAGAAAACCAGAACAAAAAAATTTACATGGGGAAAATCCTTTCGGATGAAAAATCCCACACTCCAAAGATCAAGCCATTGTATTATTCATCAACAAATGGTTACAATACAATTTCAGGCTCATAGCCTTTTCAGATATTACATCTTGTTCATTCTGGATACAGCTGGTAGCAAACTCAACATGAGAGATTAACCATGGCATTCATGATCAGGAGAGATTCTAGCAGCATAACTCTACCTCTCTCTTCCTCTGCTTTGGCCTCTTGGCTTTGGCCTTTCAACTAGCCACTTAGTCCTCTCTCTATCGCTCTATCTGTCTCTCTGGCTCTTTCTATACACTTCTTCAAAACATCTAATGCATACATATATGCATTCATTCTCAACAACCTCTGTGAAACGGTTTGCTTCCAACTATTGGATCACAACTATTGAATCAACCAGCTCAACATCGTAGATGTTTCCACTTCCTTGCATAGAAGATAATATGTCTAGGTCACACCACATAGGACAGTCTTCAAACAGTCACATTCAAACTATCTTGTCATGTCGGTGAGACTAACCGTGTCTCCCTGATGCCAACACAGCCAGCATTCGATATCGCCAAGAGTCACCCCTATCGGCAAGAGGTTACATTGAGTCCAGAGAGCTATCGCTAAGACTTCGCCATGTCGCCAAGACCTCACATCGAAGATCACAAGGTATTCTGAAGAGTTCATCAGTCGGCAAGACTATCGCTCTTCGCCCAGACATTTCACCTAAGTCTTCAAGTCACATCGACCTCAGCATTCTCATCGGTGAGACAATCGCCATTCAATAAGACATCACGCCGAAGTTCAAAGGTCATATCGATCTCAAAAATGCCATTGGCAAGACTACCGCAGATCACCAAGACCTCATGCCAAAGTCTTCAGGTCATGCCGATGTGAGAATTCCATTCGGTGAGACAATCGTCTTCGCCAAGACATCACACCGAGGTCTCAAGTCATACTTAGGGCCAAATAATAGTCGGCAAGACTTTATCACTCACCAAGAGGTTACACCAAGTCTCCTCAAGTTTCACTGAAGCACCTGACAGTCGGCAAGACATTCATCTTTCGCCAAGACTTCACTCCAAGCACCCATGTCTTACCGAGTCGGCAAGACTTTTGTCTTTCGCCAAGACCTCACATCAAGCACCCATGTCTTACTAAGGACTATCGGCAAGACTCTCCAACTCACCAAGACTTCACACCAAAGTCTTTATGTTACCGCGAAGACTCCTATCGGCGAGACTTACTGCTATCGATGAAACATCACATCGAAGCAAGCCTTTCGGCCAAGGGTCTCCCTGACAACTGCTAGGAAACAAAACCATTGGCCAAACATCTCCCAGTCGCCAAGAGTTCCTACTAGACCCTTATGTTATCCTGATGACCCGAATGTAGCTCTGTTGGTGAGACATCTCCATATCGCTAAGACTCATTCTAACAGAGGCAAGTCACACCAATTGCTACATCAGCCAGACAAACCAAAGGTCATGCTGATATCAGTTAGACTTTCTACCATCATCGAGACATCATCCCAACTGTCCAAGGATACGCCAAAGGTTGCCGATTATGCTGATTGCCAAGACATTCAGGAGGTCACAGCGACAGTTCAGGATCTACTAGCAGATCGGCTAGACATCTCACCAGTCTCACCGAAATTGCTCACAAGAAGTTTCAGCCTGTGGGATTGAGGCACACAATTCCAACAATGTTATATTATATTATTATTATATTTTTATTTGTATTATATTATTTAATTATTATTTTTATCCGTAAGCGCTTCTAACTAGAGCTATGAACCAGTGAGGCCACATTTTTTGGGCAACCTCATCCCCATCATCTCTCCTTATCTCTCCATTATGCTCACCGAGACACTATGTGTCAAGGTTCGACAACAACCATCAATAATAGTTGTCAATGGGTGAGCCGACACACTGTGCGCCAAGTTCCTAGACCAAACCCCTGACCACCATCTCAACCCCTTCTTCCGCCCATCCTCCCACCTCTCTGCTTCCTCCTCGAGCCTCCTCTACAGCCTCCTTCTCACCTTCTATTCTCCACTTCTCTCCTTCTCCTCTGTCTCCTCTCCTTCCTCCCGCAACCTCCTCCTCTCCACCACTTCTCTACTCTTCTCTGTTGCTTCCACTCCTTCCTCCTGTAGCCTCCTCTCCACCGCTCTTAACTTGTCTTTCTCCTCCTCTCCTGCCATCTCCACTCCTTCCATCTGGCATCGACCCCATTAACTTCTATCGCCATATCCTCTTGCCCGATGTCTGCTCCATGCTCCTGCCATGGGCCAGCACTCTCGCCTTCTCCCTATGTCGGCATATGCTCTTTCCATCATCTTTCATCCTTTCATCCACCACCCTTCACACATAGAGCTCTACTCTTCTCCTCTGTTGACCTGCGCCTTCCAACACTGGAGCCATCTCCCGATCGTACCATCGTCTATCACCTTGCATCAACTACTTTCGTTGCTGGAACCGCCATGCATTCCATCCTCTGTCAACCTGTAGCCATCCAATGAGCTTTCCCACCAACCTTGTGGGATTCGAACTCCTGCGGCAATGATGCAACTACCTTGCAACAATTGTTGCACTGCGGGGTCATCCCCCATATTATATTATTGTTAATAATATAATATATTAATATTATATTATATTAAAATTATATTATATTATTGTATTATCTTGTATTAATATTATACTATACTATATTATATTAATATAATACCATATTATTACTGTATTATATTATATTATTGTATTATTATTATTAATATTATATCATTATAGCTTGAATCTCATGATAAATCATCTTAGATTATTAGTCTTATTTGAAGAGGAATATAAACTGTTTGTGAAGCCCAACGGCACACAAGAAGTCCCACCTCTTAAACTCAAGAGCAAAGTCGAACCCAAGACCAATGAGGAGCAAACCCATTGCCCAAACCAACTCTACTACCCGTTCAGGCCATTATATAATTATTATTTTGTATATTTTTATTATTATTTTAATATAATTATATGTTAAATATAATATAATATTAAAATGAGACTAATAATGTAAAGACTATTTATCGAGATATTCAAGCTATAAGAATATAATATAGTAGTAATATATTATAGCTTGAATCTCTCGATAAATAGTTTTACATTATTAGTCTTATTTGTATATATATATGAATAATTCTAATATTATTATAGCTTGAATCTCTTAATAAATAGTCTTACATTATTAGTCTTATTTGGATATTATATTATTAATTATTTGTTGGGCTGCATTTTATCCAAAGGTGAAAACTAATTTACTTATTAGAAGTTTCTTTTTTAAATTGTGATTCATTTTTCATTGGTTTATTGAAATTTTGGTGGTTATATTACCATATTATATTATTACTATATTCTTATGTTTATCATATAATAATTATTATTGTATTATAATATTATTATATATTTTATTATTATTTTAATATAATGATATGTTAAATATAATATAATTAAAAATATAATTATTATATTATAACAAAAGTGAACCCAATGATGATAATTATATTAATATAATAATATAGTATAATATAATATTAATACAATATAATACAAATAAAAACATAATAATAATGTAATATAACATAATAATAATAATATAATATAATATTAATAATAATACAATAATAAAAATATAATTATGATATAATATATTATATAAAAATAATAATTAATTTATCATTTAACATATAATTATATAATATAATTAAATATAATATTAAATAAAATGCTTATAAAATATCCGTTAAAAAATATATGTGCATCCCAAAAAAATGAATAAGTTCTTTCTATAAACACATTCAAATGAGTTTGTGCGTTAAAATAAATATCGATTACACATTTCACTTATGCATTTCACAAAACAATCTTTATATAGTATTGACGTTGTCGTGCAAGTTATGGTAGTATACGGCATGCATCCATGCCTCAATGCATTCTTGGGGCTAGATAGTCGCTGCCCACTTTCTTTGTGATGATATGCATGTATCCCAACCATCATTTTTTTGGGTTTGGTTGCATTGATGTGCTAATCTCATCAAGAGTTGTGCATAATTTAGATGAAATCCCCACATTTTCTTATATCAATTGTTTTTTTTCTTTGAAAAGGAAGTCAGGTTCACAATGATATCATGGTATGTGCATGCAACCTTTAGTTTAGATATTACAATCAGCACTATAAGTAATGCATAGTAAAAATTAGAAAATGAAAATTTTCTATTTTAGTACGTCAATGCAATTTATGGCTCGAACTACAAATAGTAGGGCAAGCATAACTATAGAACCCTTTTGAATCATCTTTAAAATAAAAAATGGTTATACTTCCTTGGTTGCTTTTTGAAAATGTGATCCATTAGACATCTAATTTGTATCTAAGAGTTGATTTCTCACCATGTCCAAATGTTGTAATATTGGAGACTTGGAAATGTGGATGTATGTCTATATTTTCATTGTTCATCAATGTGATTGCATTCAATGTCAAAGAGAGACATAATTTAAGGGAAATGAAATATTCCTATTAAATCCAATGCGCTAATAAGTAGTCTATGCTTTATAAAAAAAATTAAATACAATTTGAAAAATGGATGTTTTTGTGAAAGCATGAAACAAAAAAGAGCATGGAATTTTCCTTTTCTACAAAATGGATGAAGTATATAAAAAAATTAATGTTGGAACCATAAAAACCATTCAATTTTTTGTCCTTGTCAAAAAAATGCTTAAATACACATATGAGCATAAAATACAATTTATACAATAAAGATGATCGAAGATAATTAAGAAAAGGTAAAACAGAAACGGTAAAGAAAAAAAATAAAAAAATAACAACATAATTTTATTGTAGTTCTCACAAGGAATTACTTGGTTGAAACAAATTTGATTATACAAGTGCAAGGAAGAGTAAAAAAGGTAGTGACAACAAATCCATGATAAAACGAACAAATGGTTTTGTTAAATATGGTTTTGATAGTAAAGTAGACAACTTCAATGTTTACTATAAATAAAACCGAATTTTAATTCAAACTAATTGACATTCTATTATTGAACAAGGTTGAAATCTAGAAAAAATAATCGGTGTAACTATTTTTTACTCTAATGGAAAATAATATAATGCATTCAATAAAGCATTGAAAACTTATATGTAAGAGTTTTAAATATTTATTAACAAATTAGATGTATACATTTTAATAAAGATCTCCCACATATTTTTTATGTATGTATTAAGATGGAAAAAACAATTCAGTTATACCACTAAAAAGGAAAGTAGTGAAATATTTTTCTATTTGCATTAGTAATTATAATCAAATGTAAACAACAATCTTACTTATTTTGGGAGAATAACTATTAGGAATGATACGTAAGTGTCAATTGACGACATAAAATGTCAAATTGAAACATGAAAGAAAAGTATCAATATTTTGCATATGTAAAACACCAAGTGCAAATAAAACATATTCATAGTTAATAAAGGACATAATATCATTAGAATATCCCATACGATTTACATAGCTTAAAAGTAGACGTGTAGTACATACTATCAGAGTATTTTTGGAATGCAATTTTAATGCAAAGCACACTACCTTGTTCATAGTACTAGAAAAATACCATTTATCGTAATAATTTCCAAAAAATAACACAGTATTAATAGTTGGTAGAGCTCGTAAATCACATTGCGATATTACATGATATATAGACATTTGTCAAACTAAAGATTTTTTAAACATTGTTCAATTACCTTTGGAATGCAAGTTTGATGTATGGAGCACTGTTTTGTCCTTAGTGCTCATCAACTTGCATTTCTCATAAAAAAGTGCAAAATATAACCAACTTGTCACAACTTGCATGGAAGTCATTTAGTATTGTTTTCATTGACTAAATTTCAAAACCCTACACACTATGTATGTTTGGAACAAGTGTCTTTGCTTTCTGTAGAATGTCGAAGCAATTAATGGTGATATCACTCAAAAAATCCTGAATAACACTTGCAAGAATTCCATCCCAATTGATCAAGGGATATGAGTCTATTAGAAAATCGAGGGAATTGTTGCTACTCGATAACTCAATGATGTTTGTATGTTGACCCGAATTTGACATTTCTGAATGAAATAAATTTTAGATTGTATTTAATGTTAACTAATACTAATATTTTAAATATCATACTTAAAAAACATTCAATAAATCATCACTTTTCCACACTACAACAAAGTAGTTTAACAAGACGTCAACATTGATAACATTTTCACAAATTAAAAATCAAATATACCTTATCTTTCATATTTATTAAGCTGAGAGGCTTCCTACAATCATAACGTAGCATATAAAATATGTGTACACAAAAACATTACATTAAATCTCGAATTAATAACACATCGTGACCATTCATCCACATAAATTTTAGTAAGTCATTTGAAACGTGATTAATGGATGTGGAAGGTAGTTTCAAAAATCGTCTATATAGAAAGCGCAAGCTTATTGAAAAGTGTCTTTTGTGACTTCCGCAAATTTCTTGACCCTAAAGACTGTATATGCCCATCATTTGCACAAATTTCGATATTAAATATACTTTGCACCATGAATGGCGCAACTAAAGATTCTATGTGCCCACGTATGGTGCGAATGAAGACTGTAGTGGACAACATGGCATGTACCAAATCTCACCTATTGTCCTCCAATTCTTCCTCTAATTGTAAACCCTATAAACTATTTAAAACTATTGCATGAAATTTATTTCAAGCAATTCTTTACAGGTGTAATGAAGCTATCTGTTCTTTGAAACAATTTTGTCAAGATATTGTAAGTAACTAATTATTATCCACTTTTTTTTTATTGTGTTAATGAGCAGCATGCACATGCAAAGGTGATCCTCTGCTTAAATGTTGGCTTGATCTACCACTAGATGTATTTGTCAAAAAGGCAGGAAGTGTGTCATTGATTTTGTTTTGTAAGAGCTTCTAGAACTTTCACATATATGCCCTGTATACCATAAACATTAATGTCCATGCTCCATCAAACGTCTATAGAGAGATAAGCATTACTGTGCCCGATTGAATACCTTGGAAAACCTACTTCAATGTTATGTTTTTACTGTCACATGAAACACATATAACATGGGTATTTTATTTTACAATGAGATGAATGTACAATCCTATTGTTTTTTCTTTAACTTGTTTCTCATAGAAGTGAAGAGTTTCCTAAAAGAAAGTTACTTGAAATCTTAAGCACAACTATAAATTTAGATAGACATAGTTGAACCACAAGTTCCAAGAAATACTACATAGGATAATATGAGTGTTATTGTATGAGAATTTCAGTGATGGATACTGGAATTGGTTTAAGTGTTATAGAGGATTTAGTTGCCATTGCGGTTGTGTTATTTGGGGGGATAGTTTTTAAGTTGTTTAGAGATATCATATGGAGGCCTTTCACCTTCTATAATGCTTATAGAAACCAAGGAATCAAAGGTTCTTCTCACCAGGTCCTTGTAGGAAGTCTGCCAGAGTACAAAGAGCTTATGAGGAAAGCCCATGCAAAGCCTATGAAGAAGATTTCCCATGACATTTTTTCTAGATTTATACCTCACTACCACAAGTGAACTCAGATACATGGTTGTCTCTCCCTTTTTCTATTTTTCTCTCTACTTTTTTATATTGTTTGTAGTTCTTCAACAATCATATTATAAGGAAAAACACTTATTAAGCTAAAGGGGCTCTGTAATGAATGGTTCATAAGGCACAACACTTGTTGAAGGTTTTGCAAATGGGGTTGCAAGCTAAGTGGGGTTAACCTTGGGCAGAACTCTATGGTTAAGCTCGCTTGAGTTGGAGTAGTACTGAGATGGGTGACCTCCCAGGAAGGCCTAGTAAGAATCACCTAGATGCAATAAGTATTGAGTGGACCATTCATTGTCATGAGATGGGTTCTTGTGAACCACTCCTCATGAAGCATGGGTCAATGAGTTTGACTCATAAAATTACATGGTTGAATCTTGATAGCAATATCACACTATTATAATGCAATTTTCTAGGAACATTTCCAAGTTTCTTGATATGAAGAAATATTGAATATTTTATTCAAAGTAGCTTACTAAACATATTTGCATTTAGGGATTCTAAAATGTACTACTAGTCTTCTTTCATTGAAATTTTAGGCCATGAATTCAAAGTTCTCGTTAGTTTGTCTTGGCAGCATATGTTCTATTTATTTTATGTTTTCCTTCCAAACTATTCAAATTTAAAAGTTTAATATTCCTCTTGTCAGCTCTTTTTCCATCTTGGGATTAATTCTCTTCACTATAGCTTTTACCACCCATTTAAAAACTTCAAATTTGGCAATCAATTCAATGTTGTTCATCATATTGGCACTACAACCACCTACCAGGTGACAGCTTCGTAAATTTGCATGGTTAATTTAGTTTTTTTCTTCCAAAAACACTATCCTATACTGTGTACCATTCATCTCATTGAAAATATCATCAAAATAATTCTTGCAGAAATACAAATTGCTCATTGTTATTTATATTATTTATATTTATATTATATTATTATAAATATTTGTAAAAAGATAATCTCGACTTAATTAGCCGATAGACTTTTATTGTGGACTTGCTAGTCCACAAGCCATCAGCAATCCTGTCTCACACACCCTACATGCCATTTGACAGCCCAATATACCATTTGATCCCCTCTGGCTGCAACCCTCTCCAAGCCAGCGCATACCTACATTATAAAGCACAGATTTGATAGCCATGAATATCTAGCATCTTCACCTATAATCAAAATGAGAGCTAATCCATGCTATTGATTCCAAGAAGTATGGTGATTACTCCAACACCGTTAAATAGACCTATCAATACTCATGGCTGCTAAATCCAAATTAAAACAAAATTGGACATTTTATCAACACCTTTATAAGCTAGAAATTTGGGTGAATTTTTTTCATCATGTACGTAAAAAAACCAAAAGTTAATGGATGCACGCAAAGTATATGACAAAATGGTTGAATGAAATGTTGTCTCTTGGACTAGTTGGATTACGGTATATGCACTAAATGGTAGAATGGAGAATTCCTGCCAACTGTTAGGTGAAATGCCTAAACAAAATTCTGTCAGTTGGAGCATTATGATTGCGTGCTATGCACAGAACAGACAGTTGAAGGAAGCCTTTCAGTTGTTTTTGAAGATGATAAAGGAGGAGTTGAAGACAAGGCAGTGGGCGTTTGTCACAATCCTCAAATGATCGGGTTACTTATCATCATGCCCTCATTGAATGCAAGTTTAAGAATACACTCTAAAATATCCACCGTCCAAACACTCTACCATCCAAATTAATTTTTCAGTCTAATTTCATTGTGAATAAATCTACAAATATCTTCTCTATCAGGAAGAATGTTGATATTAATGTTGCATTTTCCCTTCAGCCGCCCTCCATCACCTCCTCCAATTTGTATAAATAGACTGTGTTGTTCAAAATTATGCATAATCTTAAGAGTTGAGAGTGCAAGGCCCTACAGAGATATAGCGAGCTTTAGATGGTACTATTCATTGATTCTCATCATGCATCCTGTTATATTTGCTTAAAATTTTGTATTTTCCTAGCACAGGGTTTTTCTTGCATATTCGATAATTACTTAAAATATATGTATAATATTGCTTGGATTTATTTTATAGTTCTTTTCAGCATTGCTCACCAAATTTAATAATTGTGATGCTTCCAAGTTTGGCTACAAGGGCATAAAGAATGTCGAAATCTATGCCAAAGACTATTGTCATTCTATGAAACAGAAAAGACAGCATCCAATCTGTTGATTAACGTATTGCTCATAAAAATTCCAATAATGTAAAGATCTATTCAATTTGATGAAATTTAGTGTTAGTATTTTTAATTTTTTGGACTATTAGAATACGCATTTTAAGATATATTAATCAAATACTATTTTTTGAAGGTGTTGATCTCATATGCTTAAGTCATTTTATAAAATCTCCTCTCTGACAAATTTAATCCCTCTTCTGATTGTCCTAAATTTCCTCTTCTATTAACAAATTTAATCCCTCTTCAATGTACTCTGTTTTTCCATCTTTTCAAAAATTATAGTATAGCATATTGAGAATATTTTCAATGACCTGCACATCCACACATAAATGTACATTGGTTTGCAAACACAAAATCACCCTATAAGTGGCCAAATTTGTCGTTACCAAATTACTAATGGCCCATCATATTGGGGGTTGGGGACGAGGAAGGGGTTAAAACCATTTGATTTCACATTTGTTATTCTTTGTCCCCCTTGAGCTCGAACTCTCGCACAGACTTTCACTTTTTAATATTCCTTATAAATTCTTCAAGCTATTCAAGCATGCGTTTAACAGTCTAGTCTAACTACCAACTGCAAACAGCTCAACCAATGACCTCTGTAAATGAGTTGATAGTTGGATAAACTAACGGCATGGCTTTTATATTTTAAATTTTGCATCACCAATGAGCTCCGGGTAATTTCTATTAGTTTTTCCAAGATTTTACTTCGCAAATATATTCTCAAACCTCAGGGTTTTCTCCACCAACCCATTACCCTTATTATTACTTATTGGTGTTTCTACTATGGAGCTTTGGAGCATCTCCTGCTATCATTAGTGAATCTGCTGATCTAAATGGTTCAAGTTGTGGACTATGAATCTAGCAATTTTGTAAGGATGTTGAATTTATATCTTCTAGGGCACAACCCAAATATTAGTTTGGGTGGCTTTTCTAGGTTGAGACTCTTTGTGTATTCCGATTGCTAGAATAATGTTACTCTTCATTAAATTAAGTGATATAGAGTGCATTTAAATACACTTCATCATTTGCTAGTGCATGATCTATGTTGCCTCTAAATGCAACTAGAAAGAAATGAATGCTCCATTATTTGAATAGGTATTACAACATTCTAAATTCTTATATGAAAACACTTCGCTTTTTGTTTGAAATTTTTGGAGGTGAAATGATGCTTATGATTTACAATTCTACATCACTAGAAAATCTTTTCTTTTGGATAGATGTGCATTGCAATCAAATTTGTTTCACTGACAACCTTCTTGTCGGTTCGAAGTTCAAATTTTGATCTAGTTAATTAATCAGACTTTATTAATTACTATATATATTGTATGCTTTTGATAGCTCTTCTAGATAGGATTATTGATTTGTGTATTGTTGATAAATAATCTAGAAGATATGAAATACTGCATTAGATTTTAGGCTATGGATTGAACATTGAACCACTGATCATGTACCATTGACAAAAAAGGGTGGTTGAGCTTGAAAGCACAATCCCAAAATTTCTGCAAATTCTACGGTTTGAATTATGTTATACTATATTCATCTTTCTAAGTGTAACGTGATTAAATATTTTTGATGATTAATATTTGCTTGCCCTGTATAATAAAGTCTCTAAGACATTTTGTTGAATACTTTTTGTGCTTGCTTTGCCTCTCCACAATATGCATGTGTTTTGTCAAAATTTCATGTGTTACAATCACATGAGTGCTCCATCTGTCTTCTCCCTTTCCACTATAGATATTTTCAAGTTGCACAAGAAATGAATATAGTTCCCTAGATGAAAATTCAATGTACATGCATGGTGAAACCTTAGATTTGAACAAATACAAGTAATGACTTCTAAAATGTGTTTTACAAAATTGCTGCAAGTAGAGACTATAGTTTCTTTCACAAGATTTACCGATAGACAAGAAGAGAAAACTCTCAAGTTGGAAATCATAATAATACACACAAGTGTCAAATTCTAAACTATATGAAAGTTCAATAGCAAAAGTTGCAAAGAATAATTCAATTGAGCTATAACAAACCTCTACTTATCATATGTTAACTCTTTTGTAAGTGTTGATATTTATAGTTATATTATGGATTTTTTTTGTCCTCATTATTAAATGTCATTGCAATTAAATGAAAGATAGGTTACATTTGCTTTATATTGTTCAACTACTTTGTTATATTGTGGAAATAATACAACTTTATTGTATGTTTCTTATGTATGTTTTTTACATATTGCTATTAATTAACATTGGGTATAATCTCAAATCTATTTCATTCAAGAATGGCAAACCCTGGTCAACCTATTTACATCATTGATATATCTAGTAGCAACAATTCACCCAACCCTCCACTTGACTCATCTCCCTCTACCAATTGGGATGGAACTTCTCTAAGTGTAGTTCAGGATTGCACATGTGATATCACCATTAACTGCTTTGACATTTTGCAGAAAGCAGAACTTGTTCCAAACATGCATAATATGCAAGATTTTGAAATGTATTCAATGGAAACAACACTCGAAGACTTCCATAGAATTGTGACACACGACTTACTTTTGCACTTTTCTACAAGAAATGTGTGTTGATGAGCACTACAGACAAGGCGGTGCTCTGTACATTAAACATGCATTTCAGAACTATCTAAACAATGTTTGGAAATAATTTAGTTTTACAACTGTGCATATATCATTTACTTTTGTACTATGTATACAAGTTCTGCCAACTGTGTATATATTGTAGTTTTTCATGGAAGTTCCTACATTAAATTTATTTTTCCTTGTGTCACGGACAAGACAATTTGACTTGGATTGGAACTACATTTCAAAAGTCTTTCACTACTATGTACTCTATATCTAATTCATATCTATGTAAATTGTATGTGATATTCTAATGGTATTATGCCTTATATTAACTATACATATGTTTTATTTCTACTTGTAATTTTTCAAATGAAAATTATTGATATTTTCCTTTCATTTTTACACTTTATGTCATCCAATACCACCAAGGTTTCATTCCTACAACTAATCCTCCCAAAATAACTTAGTTTTTTGTTTACACATGCTTATTATTTCTAATACAAATAGAAAAAAAAGAAAAGAAAAGAAAACCACTTTCTTTTTTAGTAAGTATACATGTATATTTTTTTTCTATCTTAATACATACATACAAAAAAACATGTTGAAGTTCTCTATTAAAATATATACATTTAATTTGTCAATCAATATTTAACACTCTTACACATATAAGTTTTCAATGCTATATCAAATTTGCTAACCCTTTTTTCCATTATAATCAAATTTAGATAAACCCATTATTTATTCCAAATTTCAATATTTTTCAATAATAGAATGTCAATTACTTTGCATTAAAACTCAGCTTTCATTAAAAAAAAAATTGGGTTATCTACCCTACTATCAAAACAATAATTAACTAAACTATTTGTTTGTTTTGTTATGGACTTGTGTTCACTACCCTTTTTACTCTTTCTTGTATCCACAAGATCAAACTTGTTTCAATCAAATAATTTCATGTGAGAATTATACAATATCATCATTCCTACAAGTATGTTTTCCTTCTCTCAATTATCTTCAATCATCTTAATTCTATAAAGTGTATTTTATGCTCCTACATGTATTTAATCATTCCTATTGACAAGGATAAAAAACTAAAATACCTTTATGGTGCATACATCTATTTATTTTAATACTTCATCCATTTTATATATAAGGAAAATTGCATGCTCTATTTTGCTTCATGCTTTTACAAAAGAATCCAATTTTCAATTTGTATATTTTTACTTATAAACCATACTCTACTTATCAACTCATTGGATTTTATAGGACTACTTCATCTCCCTTTAGTTATGTCTCTCTTTGACGTAAATTGCAATTACATTGATGAACACTAACAATAAAGACATATATCCACATCTCCAAGTTTTCAATATTGCAACATTTGGGCATGGCAACAAACCAACTGTTAGATACAATATTAGATTTCTCCAATGGATTGCATATTTTAAAAGCAACCTTTCCAAGAAAGTATAACCATTTTTTAACTTCGGAGCTAATTCAAAAGGGTTTTATAGTACAACTAACATGATACACTTACCCTACTATTTGTAACTCAAGTGAGCCAACCACTCCAATGATGTTCTCAAATAGAACATTTTCATTTCTATTTGTTACTATGCATTACTAATAGTGCATTTTACTTTAATTACATATAAGTTTATTGTAATCTCTAAATTAGATATTGCATACACACACTATGATGTCATTGGTGATCCCACCTTCCTCTTCAAAGAACCAGAGCAACCTATACATGAAATGGTGGGAATTTCAGCTGAATCATGCACAATTATTGGTGAGAGTAGCACATCCATGCAACAAAACCAAAAAAAAATATGTTTGGGATACACGCATCTTTGCGCAAGAAAAGTGACATCTCAACTATCACTCATATTAAAAGTTTGAATCCATTTCAAACAAGGTGGACAATAAAAAGTCGTGTAACTATGAGAAAAGAGATCCACTAGTTCAACACAAAGAAAGGGAACAGGCAAGTTTTTAGTTGTGATATTATAGATAGAACACTGAAATGTGTGGCACTTGCTTCAATGAAGTTGCAGACCTCCATTTCATAAATGTTCACATTGGGTCCCTATATACGCTATCTAGTGAGACCAGCAAAGTTGCAAATAAATTTTGCAATCAGTTGATAGTCAAATAGAGATCACTTTGATGGATGATTCAAAGATCACTATTTTTTATGATGACCACTTAATTCCAACACCTCAATTTTTTTCACACTCATTAATGAGATTTTGAATACAAATAACAATTCTTTAATTGATCTAATTAGAATTGTTATGTGTAGACACTACCGCTACAATAAGAAGAGATGGCACATAGGTTCTTAAGAGGAGTCTCAAATTGCTAGACATGTCTACCTTCACTATAAATGTGACTTTGTGGGGACGAACGACTCAAAAGGAAGGTGCACATCTTCAAGAATTGAACCATGCACAAAAGTCACATGTGTTTGCCATTAAAAATGGTCATGTTACATATTATAATGGTAAGGTTGTGAGCACTCTAGTTACCACCCAATTGCTTATTAACCCTGAAATCGAAGAAACAACACAACTAAAGTCTTGGTTTACGCAGGATGGGAATGGTGTTCTCACATCCACAACAAACCTTCTAAATGTGCCTATACTTCTAACATGAAAAAAAATTTCCAATATCTAAGAAAAGCCTTCAAATACAACAAAACCCCTCCAATGCATTGTAAAAGCAACAATAGTATTTATCAAATCAAAACTTCTTTGTTATCCAACTTGCCCCATTAAGATCGAGGGGAAACAATGTAAGAAAAGAGCTCTACAAAGTGATAATGAAAAATGGTATTGTTCAAAGTATGAAGCTACCTTTGAAGATTGTAATTGTAGATATGCTCTTCAAATTAAACTTCAAGATCACACAAGTACTAAATGGGCAATTGCTTTTGAAAAAGCGACAACTAAACTCAATGGCATGCCTACAAAAGAGCTATATATGCTACAGTTCAAGCAAGATGTTGCAAAAAATAGTGAAGAGTTTATTCAAAATGTACTTTTCAAACAATTTGTCTTCACCCTATCAAGTAGAAATGAAACCTACAATAATGAATCACAATTTAAATCAATAGTCTCAAAAGTTGGTACAATTGATTTCACAAATGAAAACATTTTTTTGTTAAATCAAATTGTTCACTTGTGCAATGTTCACGAAAAGTGAACTAGCACAAGATTGTAATTGTCCATTGTTGGTTGTTTCCCATGCCTTTTTGTGTTCCTTTTTGCATTGATGGCTATACAATTGAGAATTTGCATTCTATAGGGTTTCGAGATCCCTTAAAAACTTGTTATATACCTTTACTGTAAATACACAACACAAAGCACATCTAGTTTTCACAATTGGAACATTCACACTTTAACATATTTAGTTCATACATATATATGTTTTCAATATTATCCTATTCATCTAACATATAATTCTTGAGCAAAATAGCATTTGTAATTCACAATTTTATGGCATTGCAATATAGACATTTTCTCGATTTATATTTATTTTATCTTTTGTTTATATTCCAGATGATGGACTCCAATACTCCAATATGCAAGAATTAGAAAGCCAAAAAACCAAGAGTAAAACCATAGCCCTAGAATCTCGTAAGAGAATTCCCTTGTATTATGCTCATCATAAAAAAGAAATAAGTATTTGTTGTAGCATGAAACGAACACACCACTTACTAGAAACACTAGATCAACCATTACCTGATCACACACAAACTTCTACAAACACGCATATTCCCACTAAATTAATTACTTCAAATTTAGCACGTGGAAATGGAAAACATATTCCAATGCAAATGGTTCAAAACACGAATTCAAATAGCAACAAGGATATGAGCTAGTCCACCAACTTTAAGAAGGCATCTAGAAAATTTTGCAAAAGAATAGATGCATTTTCAAACTTACACACATGTTGTATATGTAAAGAACACTATCCTAGTATGCATCTTTGTTCATCAAACAACAACCGTACATGTAGAACATGTAGTTCAAAGGAAGGCATACATTGATTCTCTTTGACTAACAATATGGATCCATGTGAACAACCACATGTTTTGCGCATTCTCACTCAAGTAGAAGAGATTCTTATTGCATCTATCAATCCAATATTGCAAGTTAACCATGCTCATAGTGGACAATACAAATATAGTAGCCACACAATTAGCTTCCCACAAGATATCACAACAATAAAAAAATCTTTGCCACATAAAATCAAAGACTTGGACTTATTAATAGTTCGAAGAACTGATACACATAGGACACATTACGATTGCTATGTTAGTAGAAGTCCATTCAAAATGCATTGGCCTACAAAATACAGTACAACCCATAGTACTAGGATGTTAAGATAAATGTTGATGCATTATCCCTACCCCCTAATTCTACTACAAACAATTCAAACCGAAAATGAAGAACCCTTATCAAAAAGCAGTGAAGTTGATAATAGTCAAGATGATCTAGAAAGTGGAATTGAATATTCAACATCATTTATGGTAAGCCTGCCAAATAAACATCGTGAGTTACAAATCATTAAGGAATCTTTACAGATAGAAAATGAGAATGATACCATCATTAATTGGTCCATATAAGTTCAAACCCCATAAATGAGTACACTACTGAGGGGCTTTTCAACATGGCATTTCCCAAACTTTTTCCAAATGGAAATGCACTACCTATGCAACCTAAGCTAAGGAAGTGCAACTGCATGAATATGCCTTACATCTTATGCGATATCAAGATAATATATTTGGCCAGTATCCACGCTTTTGATAATTCCTTCTAAAAATTATGATGAGGCATTGTATCCAAGGAATTGCGTTGATATTCATCAAAAGAAAAGTCAAAGATAATATTCCTACGACTATTGAACACCTTTGTACCCACCTACATAACCTACTAGATAAACAATTGGCTAAAGAACTAATGCATTTTGGCTCTACCTTATGAAGGACACAGGCATATTGGAACAAGTGTCGTGGTGATCTAACAAACATGATCAAACAATAGGTCCCCCAAATTTGTTCTTCACACTGAGTGCGGCAGATACTAAGTGGCCTACATTACATAAGCTTTTTTCAACCGAAAATACATCGACAATTGTATCCAACAAGCATTGTATAGACAATGTAATTAAAAACCCCCACACCACGTCCCTATATCTACATCAACGCTTCACAATCTTTCGTGAAGAGGTCATTGAGAAACTCTTGCATGCAACAAATTATTGGTATAGGTATGAATGGTAACTTCAAGGCTCTACACACATACATGGTTTCCTCTGGCTAGAAAATGCACTAAACATGGATACACTCAACTAGGGAGACAATTTGCAAGTGAGGAGAGCAAAATAATTCTTTGATAACTATGTCCCTACTTGGACACCCACTCTAAATCTAAATTGAGCAATATCATACATAGAACTCCAACAAATGATCCATGCCTACTAAACACATCTGAAATATTCTCTACTGATTCATCCATCAATTATGAAGAGTTAGTTAATCATGTACAAAGGCACACTAAATGCACAAAGCACACACGCCTATGCAAAAAAGGGCATCATGTAGATTAAAACCTTTCTATACCATTCCAAAAGATGACTCTGAAAATTTTAAAACCTTTTGTTGGAGTGAGTTACTTTTATATAAACCTTTTCGACAAATAAACAAAGATATAGGCCTTACCAAAGAAGAAAACATAAAAAATTGGAAGCAAATGAATACACAAAAATACAATCCATGGCATGTTAGTCACACTAAACAAACTGAAGATGTTCTTGAAGACAAAAACTATTCTGACGATGATATGGATCAACAAAAAACTCTAGAAATGAATGAATGGGAGTTATTATCTCAATTGGGCCTCACCAATAATCTCAATTTGAATGAACTTGAAATGCTAGGTCGAAGTGATTTTGATAACAATCACAAATGGGAAAATCATAACTTCCCTACAAATTTGCATGATGTTGTAGTTCAATTCTTGCACACAAACAAGATGTTCATTTCCCTTCAAATTTGTACCACCAAAACTAAACATTATCACTGAAACAACAACTAGCACTAATTATAATAACAAATCACTCAATAGAGAAATGCTCTAACCAACCATTACATATGGTCATACAAGGAACTGTTGGCACTAGCAAATCCTATCTAATTCATTGCATAAGAAATGCACTACAAACTTGCATACCAACAAGAGTAAGCACCCTCCTTGTTCTTGCTCCAATAGGAATTGCAGCATTTAATATACACAAGCCTCAACTATACATACAACCCTCAAGATTCCAATTAGAGAGATGAAATTGTTACAAGGACAAACATTGACAACATTCCAAGAAGACATGAAAAATATACAACACATTCTCATTGATGAGATGAGCTTCATTGGGCCAAAACTTCTATTGAAAATTGATAGCAGGTTATGTGAAGCAAAATCCCCCATTAGCAACATACTTGCTTTGGTGGCATGTCTATAATTCTTATAGGAGACCTTACACAACTCCCACCTGTTATGGATAAACCTATCTATGCATCACACACAACTGCAAGAAACCTATGGCACAAATTTAATACAATAATTACATTACAAATAAAGTTTAGACAACAAGGTGATGATCCAATTTAAATACAATTTCGTCAACCATTACAAAACATTCGCAATGCAGAACCAACAAAACATGATTGGAACTTATTAATGACTCACACCAACAAGCAACTAACAAAGGTTGAACAAAAAGATTTCGACCAATCGATACACTTATTTTCCATAAATGAGCTGGTAACATTACACAGCAAAAAAATGTTTAAACTACTTAATGTGCATGTTGCACTTAGTTGTGCGGTAAATACACAATCTAAACTAGGTGTCGATAATAATGACGAGCAACTTCCCCAAGAGGTACTACTAAGCAAATAACTATGTGTCATGCTTACAACAAACCTACGGACCCAAGTTGGACTTGTAAATGGATCGCTTGGACAGGTCAAAGATATTGTATATCTTGCTAGATCAAAACCACCTGAATTGCTAGCATATGTTACAATCACATTTGATAACTATAATGGTCCACCATGGAATGGAACAAACCCAAAAACTATACCAATACATCCAATAAGATGCGACAACCGTAGACAGATACCACTAGCCATGGCATGGGCTATCACTATACACAAATCGCAAGGCCTTACACTAAGCAAATATTAGTGTGTCATGCTTACAACAAACTTATGGACCCGAGTTGGACTTGTAAATGGATTGCTTGGACAAGTCAAAGATATTGTACATGGATCTTGTTGGATCAGAACCACCTGAATTGCTAGCATATGTTATAGTCACATTCGATAACTATAATGGTTCACTATACCAATACATCCAATAACATGTGGCAATCGTAGACAAATAACAATAGCCATGGCATGGGCTATCACTATACACAAATCGCAAGGCCTTACACTAAAAAAAACCACAATCACTATTGGTAAAAATGAAAGACAAGGCCTTACGTTTACAACAGTGTCTTAAGTCAAATCCATAAATGGCCTTCACATAGAGCCCACATTCTATTTTGATCGCTACTCCAAAATAAATAAATAAATAATCCATACAACATTATCAAAAAGAAAAAAGAAGCTCGCCTACACTTGCTCTCACAACATGTACCTATGTACAATTAATTACACACTCTCTCAAAGTTATACATTTTTTTAATCCCCTTTTTTAATAGAGTAACAATACTAAAACTAATCAATTACACATTTTGTCTTCTACAGGTGGTCGATCACTGGTGGAGAAAAGAAAGGATATCTTCTACACATGATTGTTGCAAAATTGAAACTACTTGTTCAAATAAATCTAATCAACATTGTGTTTCACTTCTTGAACACTCCATGTCTTTAAAAAAGACAAATAGATGCTCTTATGTAAATTTGACTTACGCAAACTTGCTACAAATTGTTCAAAGGGATTTCCTTGTTTATAGAAAACAAATCCAACAAAAGATTGTACCTACTTGTATTATACAACCAACTACGTATTAAAACAATTCATTAACGCTTTTTCTTTAATTTCCTATCAGTGTCTCCCTTGAACCTCCTATGGGTGCAAGTGCTAGTTCATTTTAATTTTATGCGAAAATTAGTTCAAACTAAATGCAAGAAATCCTACTACGTTTATTCTAGTTTCTTTCGTATCTATAAATCTAAACCCCAAAAACTAGCTAAAAAAACCTATTTGTTTGTCGTGTTTACTTGATATTAAATTGGAGATAGCAAGCTCGCCTTTCTAAATTGAATTATCTCTTGGTGTACCACATTTTTTTCATATAAAAATTCCTCTTACATATTTAGAAATTATTCAAAATAAACAACAACAACAATAATAATAATACATAAATAGAAGAAATTTACTATCATTAAATAATTCAGAAAATCATTTATTAATTTTTTAACATTGTAAATATAATTCATACTTTATTTCTTTTTCTTATTATTAATTTTATATTTATATTTAAATTTATTTTTAAAAAAAGCTATAAAATAAAGAATGAATAAGCTATTTTTTAGAGGTTTGGTTTCACATAAATAAAATAAAACTTAACTTAAATATTAAAAAAATTAAATACAAACATTTGATTAAATAATTACAAAACATATAATAACAAATACAAACAACAAATAAATATAAGTAATTTAATTTTTTTAACAAGAAAATGAAATAAATAATAATAATGGAGAAACCTCCAAATGCGAGCAAAGGGATACATGCTGTCATGGCCTACAGAGCAATCATAGTTGTAGGCCAATGATATGAAAGTGAATGAATGATGTACTGTTTTTGTTGTATCCTATGTATATGGTCTTTGAGAAAATCTGCTGCTATTAATAATTTGTTTTTATTAAATATAAATACATGTATTGTGATGTTGATGTGTATACTTCAGATATTAGTCAATAGCTGCAAATGGATGGTGATCCATTGGATGTAGATTGGAATTTAAAGGGTGATACCATAAAAGAAATGAGTCAATGGAACACATCAAGGGAGGCAGATCAGATTCTTGAGGCTCACCCTTGAAAGAGAAATAAGTTCAAAGAAACAGAAAGTGGATGGTGGCTGCAAGTCACCTAAATATCAGGTATACTTGTAATCTCATTTATATTTACTTGTAAGCAATGTAGGCTAAAGTATTGAGTGTTTGTTTATCTTCCTCCTTTTATAAATTTATACCCATCTGCAGTGGTCTTTTTAAGGATAACTTATTTTCAGATCTCTTTAGCAATTAATTATTCATGGTTTTATTCAAACTTTAGGTGGTTCCATTTCTCAGGAGCCCAAATGCCAAGGAAACAGGGGATTGTAATTATCTTTCCAAGATTCAAGGATTCCGTGCTTGTACTAATCAACAGTCTAATGATTCTATAAATTTCTTATCTGGGAAAAACAATTCTAGAATGCCTTTTTGAAACATACGCAGCTATCACAAAATTTTGGCAATTTTACGAAGGATGACTGTTCAGGCAAGCTTATGCTGAACAAGGGACAAGGTTGGCAGTTTTGTAAGGAATGATCAATTATACAAAGCCAGGAGAAGATGACGTCAATAACAAATCCTGTGCTAAGATTCTATTTGGTGTCACTTCAGAAATTCTAACTCGTACAGATAGAAGAATATATTGATATTTGTACAGACAAATTTATAACATTTCTAAAAAGTAGGCAGAAAGTACCAATTTTTTGATATTATGTTATTCTTGAAAATAATATAACTAATGAAAAAAGGGTTATTGTATCCTGTTCAAATCTGCACATTATTGCAGATCCTGAAAGAACATCTTAAAGGTGATCTAGTAATATTGACCCTCCATGGGTAGGCTCACTTTGTGAGCCTTTTTCTATTTAATTGCAATCCGTTGTTATGTAGCTTTTCCGTCATAAAATTGTTGCATTTTCTTTTTTTAACTCTTGGAGTACTCCCCAGACCTAAGAGGGATTGGTTGATAGCTGAAGTATAGAAGCACAAATCATTTTCTTGCTTTTATGTTTCTTTATTTTTTAGTAGATCTTACTGATATAATTCTGTATTTTGCTTGTTATAATCTCGACAATTTCAGTTAAGTCATATGTAACCCATCTTAGCCAGACATTTTCAGTTACTACTGAGAATTTATCGTGCTTGTCCGTGATTTTCTCAAGAGTAACCATTGATTACGATATTCTTTGTTTACCTTGCTATCCACAGATTATGATCTTTAGAAAAATTTGAGAATCTACTGTTCGATTTTCTTTGAAAATGAGTTGATAGATTCACTTGAACGATTTGACCCCTGTGAAGCATGCTTCTTTTTGAAGTTCAAACTTAGAGGGTAGAGTGCCTCGTAGTCTGTCTAAGATGTCAAAGATTTGAGGAAATGTGTCACTCTTTTTCAGAAGCCTCTTTTGTAATATATAGTATATACATTTAACGTATGAAAATAATAAAATGGGATCTACAACAAATAAATTGAATCTCAAGGCAAGCAATAAATTGCAAGGTTTGGCAAAATGAGTCGGGTGCCTCATTTTGGAGCATAATTATATTTTATCTGCATTCTGGAATACTGTTTGAAATTTGAATTATATATCTTAACCAAATACTAATACACAAAGAATTCTTGAATCTTCCTTATAAGTGGAAACTGTGGGTACAATCAGGAAATTGAGATAGCTTGCAGTCTGTCATAAAGGTTAAGTCGTAGAGAATGTACCAGTTAAAGAGTCTATTCTAATTTTAAGGCTGTTACCTAAGGAACCACACAACCTGCAGTAGGGGTGGAATTAGACGAGGGAAAATGATGCTCTATTAGTCTCTGGCACTCTGCTAATTTTGAAACTCTTATCCAAGAAATCCAACCTCCAGAAAGGTTTGAATTGGAAAGATTAATGAGGGAAAGTAAACTGTTCAATGAGTCTCTTTAGTCATGAGGATCTTAACAAGGATCCAACCTGCAGAAAGAGTTGAATTGGTTTAATTGATAAGGGCGAGTAACTTGGCCAATATGTCCAAATTCGTGACACACAAAAGAATCCTCGATGCTTATCTTGTCATTAAATTTGTAATTTTGAACCCTGTATATAATGAAGATACTAAATTCTAACTAAAAAGCAGAAAAGCAAAATAAGTTTCCATGAATAGAAATATACAAGGTTTGCAGAAATACTTGGAATGTGCAGCTAAATGGATGACCGACTTCATCACACTTAACGAGGCGAGTGGTTGAAGGCAGAAAGGAAAATTGTGAAAATTATATACAACAGAGAGCAAGAATATTTTAGAATCAAAGAAAACACAAAAGGAAAATGATCTGGCCTAAGTTACTGGATTCTGCAGATTTGTCCCAAGAACCCGGTTGGGTACGGTTCGGGTACCGGTTCGGTTCGGGTACAGCTTGGGTATGGGTTGGGAACTTGGGTTCTTCTGTGAAGGACCCACAAAGAACCTAGGTGCTAGGGTTCTTTGTGGGTTCTTCTGTGAAGTACCCACAAAGAACTGAGGTGCCTGGGTTTTTCTATGAAGGGCCACAAAGAACCCAAGCATCCAGGCAGTACAAATTTGATAGTCTTGGCAGAACAAGAACTTATAACCATTGTTTAAAAAAAATTAGGGCTATTGTTTCCAAATGAACATGTGTAGATAGCATTAATTGATCCTCATGAATGCATCATTCCATCATTTACTCTCTCATTTGACCAGCGGAGTCATTTACTCTCTAATTTGACCAGCACTATTGTAGGAGGGGGAAAAAGACAATGTTTGAACTTTGGGCCAGCCCATAAATTTGACATCATTTGTGAATCAACACACCATATCCTCAACATTGACCCTCTACACCTGCATTGACTTTGTTTAATTGACTTTTCTTAAATTTGGTTATATGACAATGTTGACCAAAGAGCTCTACTATACTGACTATGTTGACCAAAAATCTCTGCTACATAGACAGCATTTAACTTTTGTACCACTTACATCGACTATTTTGTTTGATGATTATGTTGCGTTGAGTCCAATATTCTACTTTTCATTGAGTCATGATCAATATTGACTAAGAAACTAGTAAGGTATGCAGGCTTCCTTGAGTTTTTATTTTGTCTAAGGAGAATCAATTACTGTACTTGTGAAGTGATCATAAATTGAACTGTTATAAGTTACTATGTCAAAATTATATTGTACTCTATTTATTGGAAATTATGAGCATCACTATTCTTATAAATTTATAATTTTGAATATATATATCCATACCCGTACCCGTACCCGAACCGGCAACTTAGGATCATTCATCTGGCCATGTACAGATACCCTAAATAACTTAAAGACACTGGCAAGTTACTGTTCCAGATTTTATGCGTAGCACAGTAAAAATTTAAATGGAAATGCAAACAATAACAAGATGAAACCTGTTTGTTTGGTGAGGCGAATGTAAACTCTTCTTGACTGTCTCTTCCAAAGCAGCTTTCTCGGAATGGGAAATGAGAGTTGATAGACTGATAAACTCACCTTCTTCATATTTATAGAAACTAGGGATAGTGATGAAAGGCAGTGGGAAATAACAGCAAGGCACGCATTGATGAGAAACTAATCTGAATGGGTAAATAAAATCTTTAAACTTATATATTCAAAGCGAAGATATTTAATGTCATTACTAAATCTCCCTACAGCTGCTGCTTCAATCAACTCAGAGGCATGTGAAATGCAAGTTGAAAGCTGAGCGGCTGCTTCAATCAACTCATAATAAATGAAAATTTCCTTCGAAATCAAGAATATATTTTCAACGACGCTAAAAACTAAAATCAATATAAAACATTTTAAATGATCAGGGGTGACGTGAGGAATATGTTTGCCTCTATTAACGGCATGAGACAACTTATCGGTGACCTGAATATGGTGAGATTAGACGTCAGACCAGATTTTTATATGAAAATATTGGTTGCCTGTTAAAATGTGTTTTCAGGCGTGACTCAATGAATGTTTGAACTGCGTGAAAGTTGTCTTTGAGGCAACTTTCGCGGTGAAAGCTGCTACAAAATATAGACTATCAGATATCTGCAGGCTCCATCTCATTTCCCGTGGTGTAGCTGATTTATGGAAGACCTGAATATGGTTTAACGGTCAGCAAATCTGATTTCCAACCGTGAGACAGGTTTGACGATCGATTGTGGGCTTGCAAGTCCACTTATAAAAAGCCTATCGGCTGATTAGACAAAGTTCTAGTATAATTATCCCTACAGAGATTATAGTTTGGGCAAGCCTTAAGTGAAAAATGGCCTACAGAATTACAAATGCTTTCATTAGGCCCAGATAATGACAAAGGAATGCCTACGAAGGCTTTCGTTACGCCAGGATACAAGAAAAACAAGCCTAAAAATGCTTTCATTAAGCGAAGATACAAGTAAAACAACTCCCACAAATGTTTTGCTTAACAAGGTTCAAAGATTGATGTAATCGAATGCCAGCAAATGCATTAGTCAAAATACAAATATGAATATGGACGCATGTATTGAAAGATGAGTTTACAATCAGTCCTCTCTGTGTGCATGAGATTGAAGCTTACAGCTTCTAAAAGGTTTGATTGTGAACCCATGTCCAAATCTCTAGCATATTTTCTCACTGTTGGAAAACCTTTATTGTATCCTTCTCTGTGCACATGAAACTCTGTGGAAAAGCTATTTGTCTGTTTAAACATCAGTCAGCATTTCCAATATTAAACAGCATTTGGTTCAGGACAGGTTTTACATTTGTACATATTTTAATAAAAAGAATAGTTGATTTTGTTCCCAAATATAACTTTAGATTGCTTCAAGCAATAAACCTTTACCTGTTTGAGAACAATTTCAGATTTACTTATATACAGCCTTAACGATATCAATGGCTGTTATCTTTTTTTAATACACTAACAATTCCTTTGTAAAAAATTATCTTTTCCCAAAGCTCAAATTGTTTCATCAATTCTCGCATTTCAAATTAATTGACCAGTCAGACTTGGGACAATCCATCCTTAGAAGCCAATTTACAGTCAACTATTAATCAAGTTAACTTTGAAACCAGAGAATTGTGCTTACTTGCTAACTAGTATACATGTTGTAGGAGATGCAATATAAACAAACAGAAATCATGCATTTGAAATTAACAATGATTTTTAACAGTAAAAGATGACAACTATAGTGATACATCAATTCTCGCATTTCAAATTAATTGACCCGTCAGACTTGGGACAATCCATCCTTAGAAGCCAATTTACAGTCAACTATTAATCATGTTAACTTTGAAACCAGAGAATTGTGCTTACTTGCTAACTAGTATACATGTTGTAGGAGATGCAATATAAACAAACAGAAATCATGCATTTGAAATTAACAATGATTTTTAACAGTAAAAGATGACAACTATAGTGACACATATAAGTAAATTAAGAAAATGAACCTCAGAATAACCATTGCCAGATGATTCACCTAAAAGAGGTCGAAATTGTGTTCCTACAGCTACAACTCGCTCAGCCAGGGCCTCCAGTGGCACATCCAACGAAACGGCAATTGCTTGCTTCATATAGCCCCTTTGAATTTTGAACAAAATGATGAAACAAACGAAAACTAGTCATACAGTAATTCCATTATAAGAGATAGCAATAGAAGTGCTGAATATGGCACTGAATATGAAGATTGTCAGCATAATACGCTACATAAAACTTACCAATTTTGAGGACGAACTACAGCACCACCTCCAGTAGCAACAACTAGACGATACAACGTAGATAATTGATTCAGTACTTCACTCTGTAAAAAATCAGTTGACCAAATTAGTTCATAAGTATAACTTGTACATTCTTGCCAGTTCAAATCGGCTAAATTTTAGTAATATGGATACCTACAACTAAAAAGCAAGCAGAGAAAAGAAAAAGTTTCTTTGTTTCTATCAAGACAAACATTTAGTTTCAAATCCAAGATAAAGAGCACTATTGTTCTTGTGGCATATTTAATCGTCTGCAAGTGCAGAGTAGTTTAACCTTGAGCAAAGAAGTAAAGGATTTTCAGCAAATATATACTGGTGAAAACCCAAATAGCCACTAGAGTAACAAACAAGGAACATAAGCATAGTACAGTACCTCTAAAACTCATAGCCATAAAGAATGCAAAAGAAGGTACTCTAAGAAAGAGGAGAAACCCAAACTCTTACCTCAGAATCTCAGAAGCCCTGTTCATTAAGATCTTTAAAAATCTGGGCCACAGATGCACCACCTAGAATGTGCAACATGCAATCATAAAACAACATAGTCAACTACCCATAATCATGTAATAGCAAACTTAGCTAAAATGTTTAGTACTTGTAATTAGGATCATGGATTTGTTTTCCAATCTCATTGTTTGAAGATGTTGAATCAAAAATAAACAAATATATGATGTATGGATGATGTATTCCATACAAAAAATGGTATGGAAGTCAACACTCATGCATTCCTTTAGTTTTGATTTACCACCTTCAATGGATGAGGCTAGAAAAGGAAATTCATAAATGGATTGCAAGTACTCATGATTCTAGCTGAGGTTGTTGTTGCATAATTGTAAGTAGCTAATTCTATTGTTGCAAGACCATGGCTTACATATTCTAATTGGAGTATTTTTATTAGAATAAATGAAATAATTTGTTTTTTTAACTTTATGGTATCATCTCCCCTCCCCTCCCCTCTAAGGAATAGAAGAATTAAACCAAGAATCCATTGTTAAAATAAAAAAATCTTCTCCATACAAGTCTACTAGTATTTCATAGCACTCCCTGGTTTGAATCTACAATTTTTTAATATTTTCAATCAATATAAACACATCTATGTTAAGCCATGTTAACACTCTATGAACTACTTCAAATTTATGTAGATCTTTCCTAAATAATTTTGAATTAATTTTATGATGGTAAATCCCAAAAAGTACAACCAAAGTAAAATAAGCTTTCTGATTAGAAATTTTTATTGTTTTCTACACCCTAAAGATACAAACATTCTTTTACACTAGCCACATTTTATGTGAAGAGTCCAACATGCTCTTTTACTTGTGTAACCCATAACCTCGCTTAACTATATCCTAGATTGAATTAGTGGATGTAAGTAGTTAGTAATTGCATACTTACTTGTACATCCATAAATAAAACATGATGAGGGGATTCTCCTTGGAGAGGGTGTCTCGTAGGAGTCAATTATGGTCAATGAAAAACCTTCTGACCCTTTGAAAAAACAATACAAAAATCTCAGAGAGTGCCTTTTTAATCGAGCATGCAAATTGTAGGGTTTGTTAAAGATATCAAGAAACACCCAAGTAAAACAAGGAGAATGCCAAGCAAAAATTGGTCCAGAGCAATTTCTGTAATGGATGATAACATAGCAGCCACCATTATTGAATGGTTACCGGTTTCTACTAATGCTATAAAAGCAATCATTGCCAGAGCTATCTTCACATATAGTGAATAGCAGAGGTGAGACCATCCATTCAGATCGTATAAACAATAGAGCTAGTTTAGAATAAAATAAAAAACAACTAGAAATTATATGGTTTTGTAAAAATTCATAAAAAAAAATCACTCAAACCATTGCAAGTGACCTACCTCAAGATTATGTACAAATGTCTCATGCAGTCAATAAAGTCGTTCAGAGAAATGGGCATAGATTGTAGGATAACCTCTCCACGACTACCGCTTCAATATTTTTACAATATAAACGAAAAGTAGATATAAAAATATTAGTGTTTTAGAGCTACTAGCTTCTTGAGCTCCCTACCATGCATGTATGCAAAGTGTGGTGGCTAAGACAAGGCACATGAATTGCTTTGCAAAATACCACTTGCCCACCACGCACCCTCACAACCAATTACAAGATTCAATATATTTTAACAACAAAAAAACAAAAAAAAAAATCCCCTACTTGTTGCACGTTGTTGTTTCTTGGCTTCCTATGCCTCTTTAATTTTTGGCTATATAAATAAAAAAATTCAATACAAAGTTCCTTCTACACAAATCAGAGTGAAAAAACATTGTGTTTAACATGGAGAAAGATAATTACTATTTTCTAGAGCATTTTGGAAGTACGTGTTTTTGGTTGAATGAAGGTGTTGGTCAAGATGTGAAAAAAGTTGTTTAGTTTTTTATTGTGGCATGCACATGAGCTTCCAGGATCAAGACAATATCTTGATTTCTCAAATATATCTAATATTGGGGATTTCACTACCAACATTGGTTGTGTTATAATTTTACATTTGTAATCCCACTGATGAGATACAAGCTCTTTTCCCTCTATTAATGCTTCTGGATAATTGGTTGATTGACATTTTCATTTCCTATGATGCAATCATTTGAACCATATAGGTGCTCTTTTGTACTTCAATGAGGTTCTTGGATATGAAAGACCCATCTATTTAGATGGGTAAGTTTTCAAGCTAACATTGCTACATTAATGGATGTTTTATTGCTACAATTCACTACTTATTTCCATTTATTGTATTTATAAACCCTTAAACATTGTTTACTTAGATCATCAAATTATTATAATCACATTTGAAAACATCATAAAACTCACAAGCTAAATGATGATTTATAATCATTTTTTGATGAATAAAATTCCATGTACTAAAAATATGGCAGTTACTTGTTAATTACAAAGTTTGGAACTATTTGTGTTTGGTCAGCTTTAATATTAGTTTGATGCAAAAGGACTTTGAAGTTTAAAATGGTAGTGTCCACTCACATAGAATTTCTTATAGATGTTGTACAATTAATCTAAAGCTTCCCATTGTACTCTATGTTTAATGCTCATTATTTGGTTGTGATATGAAGTATTGTGCAGGTTTACCATATTTGTGGGGGTTTTCTTGTAATGTAAGGGCATATAATTTGTTATTAATCTTGTATTCTCTTATGTATGATGATTTGGAATCTAATGATCCTCAATCATCTCCAATCAACGAGTTTACAATAGGTGTAGAAGGTGAGGATTCTCTTTCCTATGTCAATGGAGGTGTTCGTGAATGGAATAGGAAAGGATTTTCATTTATATTAGGGAACATTATGTAGCTTGTAATTTGTGAAGTGAGCGCTTAAATCAATAATACTTTAATAAAATGTGAAAGGACTTCTTTGGCTTTGGCTTGACATTGGTGGGATGAGGTTTAATCACTATACAATATCTAGGATTGGTGTGTATGCATGTAACCAATGACATTTTAGGAGAAAATTATAGGATAAAATTTTGACAATGACATGGATTAAGGTATTGATTGTGAGACGTCCAACTATGATGGGAAAAGTTATAATGTTGAAGGGCTTTATACTAGCATTTTCAAAATCACAAAATACTAAGTTATTGTTTTCCAAGTGAATTGTTAATGTTAATCAATCATAGTACACCCAATCATAGTAAACAAATTCTACAAATGTTGAGTCATGAACCATTATCAATAAGAACAAATTTAACTCCTCTCTTTTTATATTCTATAATAATGGTTGATTGTTGATTGATCTAAGATTTTATATTCAAAGAATGAGATGTCTTTCATAGTTTATAAGAGATAAGTTATATTGGTTAGATTAAATGTTGCAAGATATTTTGTAATTCTTTTTCAAGCATATATTAATGAATAAGAGGGGTCTCCAACAAATATCATAGGGATATTTTCCTTGCGGCCATTGAAGTTATAAAGGATATGATATTTTTTGTTTTCTCTAGTGGGGACATGTGGTAGAGGCAAGATTGATGGTGGTAGATAGGAAATTTGTATTATTTGTATCATTCATTTGATTTTGCAAGTGTCATAAGTATGTCAAACTATTTTATAATCATCATGCGGAGGATGGGCTCCTTTAATGAAAATTTGAGTGATATTTTGAGGAGCCACTAACTAAGATAGTAAAGTGCGTCATAGGACTAACAATATTTGGAATTATTATGGGTGTATATACTATTGTTGGATTGTGAGTGTAGGAAGTGGATTTAGCTTGTTGTAGTTTATTCCATTAGGTAACTATAAAATTTATTTGAAAACACATAATTTGACGATGTGCATATCATGAAGGTCATAACTAATGGGTGAAACTAAGTGTAATCTAAGTCATATGTGTAAAACTAAATGTTTAACCTTTTAATGTTTTTGAAAATAAAATAAAATAGAGCTTGATAATTTTAATTCTTGAGTCATGCATTTCATTTCCTTCATCTACTATTGTAGTTGATGATGCATTTATTTCTACAAATATGGCTTCTTGTGATTCAATGCAGTAGTATATTCAATGTCTTTCAAATTTGGCTACTTTGTATGGCTCCTTGACAAGTATTTTAGACTTGTTTTTGGAGTCTCATATTGCAGATTTGGGAGACATCATTAGTGAAATTCATCTTCTCTTTGATGGAGAAGATACTTTGTCAGTTGTTGCAAGGAAACACTTTGACCCTCTTGTTCAATCTCTACATGATCATTCTTCACAGTTTGACGTGTGGATACTTTTAGACAACATTTGGAGGAGGCTTCTTTGTCTTCAAAGGGTATATCTTTCTCTTTGGATCATATTCTACTTTCATCTCTATTAGATTTTGCATTGTCCTCTTCAACAATGTGGCCTATAACGCTTGTTTACAATGTGTCAACTTTCAACATTGACATGGAGACACTTGAGCATATGCTTCAGAGAAATCATCCATCATCCATATTCTTGACATCATGTATACTATCTTGCTTTTGTCTCTTCCTAAGGGGAGGAATGTTGTTCCCCACTTTTGGATCATCTTCAACATTCAATGTCGAGATTCTACCATCATTGCAGAAGACTCAACATTGAGGGGGGGATGCAAGGGGGGGATGCATTGTCTCTCTTTTTCTTCTCTCTTATGGGGGGTATTTTTCCTCGTAGGGGGTTTTCGCCTTCTCATGCATCATTGAGAGCATTTCTTTTTTGTATTTCATCTCTCTTTTGGGGAGGAGTTTTTTCCCACTGGGTTTTCTCCTCTTCTCCATTTGTGAGAGATTTTGAATTTGCATATGTACATGGGTATCTAGGATGGCCTTGTAATCGAGACCCATCCTTGCATCATTGAATCTTTGCACAATAATTTGATGCTCCCTAAATTACATTGAGGGGGGTGTTGGTGTAAGTAAAGTCTTGTACCTAGTTTATTCATTACTAGGGAACAAAGGAGACTTATTTACATGTTTACTTAGGTCCTAGGAATCTTTCTAGAAGGTGCTAGTTGTCATCAGTTGTTATCTTATCTTTTGACTTCAAACACATGTGACCTAGGTAGTTGTGATAAATTGTCTCATGTCATATGATTAAGACACTTTCATAAGATTTTTATGTCTCAACTTGGCTATATTTAACCAAGGGGTCTTTCATACCTTGAACACATCAATTGAATCATATTAGCATAATTGACAAGAATACAGTTTATTTTTGTTATATTCATATTCTCTCTCTCTTATGCTTTCCATTTGGCCTCTAGATCTTGGAAGGCTATCTCCATAGCCAATTCTAACATAGTTCTTACAATGTTTTTGTTAATGGGGCCCAATTTTGCTTTGCACTAGTGAATGTGACAAAAAGGTCGGTGGTCCTAATTGTCGTATCATTATGAAAACATTCTTCTTGGGATATTACAAATAGTCTAGTGAATTTTTTATCTTTTTGAAATTTGTATATCTAATATCTAATTGCAATATTTTTTTCAAGGTTTGATTTGTACTTAAAATGTTTTGCTGGTAGAGTTTTGTCCTTTAGTTTCCCCTTGTAGATTCTTATCCATATGGTATAAAAATCTTGGCCAATTAGTATTTTGATAGTTTTGAAAAATAAGTTAGTGGTATGATAGGCAAATGCTCAATTTGAATTATGTAATTCTCACTAGGCAATTTTTTTAATATGAAAATCTTTTTGCAACTTCCTCGTCACGTGGTTCCCTAAAAAAGTATGAGGAAGTTCATCTCTTCTGCATATTTACCTTGAAACATTCCTAATTGCAATATTTTTTCAAGGTTTGATTTATACTTAAAATGTTTTGCTAGTAGAGTTTTGTCCTTTAGCTTCCCCTTGTAGATTCTTATCCATATGGTAGAAAAATCTTGGCCAATTAGTATTTTGATAGTTTTGAAAAATAAGTTAGTGGTATGATAGGCAAATGCTCAATTTGAATTATGTAATTCTCACTAGGCGATTTTTTTAATATGAAAATATTTTTGCAACTTCCTCGTCACGTGGTTTCATAAAAAAGTACAAGGAAGTTCATCTCTTCTGCATATTTACCTTGAAACATTCCTAGAGGTTGTTTTCCTTCTACTGGTGCAATTTCTATTATTTTGTCTTGATGAGAATGCATAGTTCTTGACTTAGTAAATCCATGTATCAAGGTGTTTGTTTCAATGTCTATTGCATTACTAATCTAATTGCCCTCGTCACTTGATGAAGAATAAGACTAGTCACCTATTCTTCTAAAGGGTACAAATGGTTGTGTCAATTTTTGTTCAATTTTACACTTTTTATTTTGTATATTGTTGTTTTTGCACAATTCATTGTGAGCATTCATAATAGTATTCAATCACACTATTCAATTTTCATATGCATTTGTGTATTACAAACGTCTCTTCAATGCAATAGCAACTATCCCTGTTTCATTAGATGGTCGTGGGAATATTGTTTGTATGATGTTAATATCCATTGGCACATTGATACTAGTTCTAAATAGTCCAATTTGAGATCTCTTGTGTCCTAGTTGCCGAATTTGTGCGAACGCAATTCAAGGTGCCACTAGCCTTTCTTCAAGTTATGAGAGTATAGTTTTGTGTCGTAGTGGATTGTTTGTTTTTTATTTGTTCTGGGGCTGCATACAATGGTTTTATATTTTGTTGGAAGTGTTTTT
The DNA here is from genome assembly GCA_007258455.2 of Sequoia sempervirens. Taxonomy (NCBI): domain Eukaryota; kingdom Viridiplantae; phylum Streptophyta; class Pinopsida; order Cupressales; family Cupressaceae; genus Sequoia; species Sequoia sempervirens. The sequence continues at coordinate 26,228 of VDFB02390786.1, read as the reverse complement.
TCTTTGATAAAAATAATTGACGTGTTTTTTGTTTTTGCGTAAGATTTCTTATGTTTTTTCTTAAAATAGAGTCATTCACAATTTGTACAAACATGTTTTGGTGTATCTTGAATTTGTCATGTAAAATTCTACTTGTCTTTTGTTTCTTTTTTTATTTTTCTATGCATTGAATTATAGTTGTTTCACGCATTTCTTTTTTTACATTACGAAGTGATTCATGCAAGATATTATTAAAGATATTTGTCCATCATGTAGGGGCATTAAATTGTTCATGTTGATTGTTTCTAATAGCTTGGGAATTGTAGGAGGTTTATTTAAAGATATTTGTCAAGCATGTAGAGGTAAAAAGTTATACATGTCCACTATTTCAAATAGTTTGTTTAAATTTGTGGACACTAATTTGTTGTTTTGCTCCAGCCAATATCATTGTTTGTTATTGTTCAATATTAGTGTCACTTCCTATTATAATCTCTACTCCACATGGCCTATAGTGCGTATGCATGTCATTGACTTGGTCACACATGATATTGTATACTTTGGTTGGCTTAACACATTTGCAATATTCTTTTTATACACATGTTAGTGGTTGTTGACCAAATTTTCATCTTTACTTGCAAAATGTAGGATATCCATTCAAAACATAAATTGGCTCATTCAACTTTCCTTTGTTCACATGGTTTCCAATCTTCGCAATAAATGTTTCCCAACTTGTGATGTCACAACTAATGATCAAGTCATATTTGATACATGTATCAATGCGAGTCATTGTTATTTTATCTCCATAAAGTATTGCATTGCAGAAGGATTGAGCCATGTACTATCTAAGACATTGGCTATCATATCCATTGTTTGTCAAAGTAGCAATCGTATTGAAAAGACTGTCACCACAATATGATATTGACAATGCATTTTTGCACAAGTTAGACATTGGACCTACTAACTTGTCTTTTGCAAAACTTTTATTTTACGCTGAAATTATCTTAGAGGTTTTAGAATAGTGAATGTGAGCATGGAGCAAGATTTTTCTACTAATAAGTGATTCAAAATGTCCTTGAATAGGGTTTTGATCATGGAACAAGATAGAATATGCATTATTCTATGATCTCTTATTGAAATGCAAGTACTTTGATTTTCTTGTTGAAGACCAAATACATACTTGAATATTTAGCCATTTGGCTAGGCACTTAATATAAAACACGTCCCCCCAAAGGCCATGATCATTACAGTTTGGCTTTCGAACTTTAAACAATCGTATAGGTCATAGATCTGTATCAACATCACTGACTCCATGTAATTTATACACTGTCTATAGGTCTAGCTCATAGTTGTATGAAAATAAAGATTGAGGATCATTATTTTCTAAGCAATTTATATAATAGTCAATAGTTCCATTGTGTGGTTCTACAAAAGTGTATTGCATATGTAAAAACTGTAAGGTAGGGGAACCAACCACACCAAGGCTCCAAGTCATGAAGACCCGAAAGCGGAGGGTTGCCCTAACTTACCTCAAGCTAAGTGGGTGTTTTAGGTCAAGGATAGAGAATGAAGAGCACTCTCAAGTGCATCTTGTTACTTTACTAATCTAACTGCTTGGATGGGGCTAAATGAGCCTGTTTCTGGAATCTAAACTATACCTTAGGCAACTCTCTACCTGAGGACAACAGTGTGAATCAGGGATGACAACGCAACATATCGGCGTCTCTCTGGGGCACTGGCATCTATCTCTCTGGGGCACTGGCATCTATACAACCAGGAAGTGGAAAAGTATAGTCCGGAATAATGAAGTACAAGAAAAGACTATAGGCACTGGCATCTATACAACCAGGAAGTGGAAAAGTATAGTCCAGAATAACGAAGTACAAGAAAAGACTATAAATATGATAAAGGAGGTGATGAAAATGAAGGTGACGAAGTCCAACTCACTAAGAGTCCAGTTCACCAACAAGCTCCACGAGTACATGTACCTACACACATCCAAGAGAGGAAAAATGTTGGGGCTATATAGGGGTTTGCCTTAATCAAACCCCCACTTTGGTGTTTCCACCTCCATGGACAGCTAGGAAAGCCACGAGATATAAAATGCGATAAAGAAAATAATAAGAGAGTATCGAACAATACAAAAAACACAATGCTATTCTATCAAACCACAACAAAAAAAGGATAGTGAAGCAATACCACCTCCACCCAAACGCACTCAGGGCCAATGAAGGGAGAATGCAAGACTACGAAGTTGGCAAGGTCCACATGGCCACAACAATGACGAAAGAAATCTTGCAAGACACCAAAATCACAACTTCTATGGTAGCACAACACGTTCTAAGTGAAGTTGGAGCAGCAAGTTGCTAAGCAATGTTCAAAAGATTGTATGAATTGCCAAGAAGGTGGAATATATTGCTAAAGAGATAAAGTGAATGAGAAAGATAAGCATTTGAAGATCAAAATAAGAGGGAAAGAGTCATTTTCGGGCCAGTTAGTCGACATAGATGCATTACGCTTATCCCCAATGGGAGACATAACGTCCCTACAGACTCCAAAGGCAGGAATCTGTCAGGGATGGTAACGCACCATGTAGATGTCCACGCGTCGTGCACGCATCCCTGACAAAAATTGCCCCACCGACACAAAATAGAAATGCCAAATGGATGCATTGCAGATAGGTGATGTGGAATTTCTTAGTTGGGTGATTTTTCTAAAGTAGGGGATGTAAAAGGGGAATTTGCGAGAGGTGTGCAAATTCACTCATATACAACAACTAGAAATAGTCAAAAAGACAATCGCCTATGTTATATACAAATGGTTTTATCCTAAACATGCTATTGTTTTTCAATACTGTCAACTAGCTAATCTCACAAATCCCTACTAACGGGTTCAGAGTTCTCTATGCATCTATGACATTTTCTAAGTAGTGGAATTTGTGGTTTTGTTGTCTAGTCAATGCTGCCCAATAGAGTTTTGGAGTTTGTGAATTGTTTAAAAGGTGGTTACTTTGTTAATGTGGCCTAATTGACCTAGTTGTGCAATGTAGCATCATGAAGATGTGATGGTCCAAAGTGACCTAGGTTGATTTTGTGATATGTTTTTATATGGGGATAATGAGTGTTTGAAAAGGTGTATGGTTTGTGGGAGTGAAGAGTTAACAGGAAGAAAAGTCCAAAATACTAGGTCTACACACCTAGAAGAGAAACTAGGTGAGTTGGTGAAGGTTTGGTAAGACACTTGGTTGCAAGGACTAAAAGAGTGTTAGTTTGGGTTCAATTTGTGATTGGAAACAATTTTCCACCCTACATTACATCAATTGGTATCAGAGCACAGAGAATAGGCCTTTTGATTGTTGAAGGTTGCTAATTAAAGAAAGGAATCTTGGAAGTTGAAAGGACAAAGTGTCAAGATGCCTTTGAAGGTTAATAATATGGCAAGGAAAATACAAGAGATGGAAGAGAAAAATAAGGAGATTAGAAAGTTGCAAGAACTGCAAAATATATTGGCAGCAAAGTTGGAGAGTGTTGAAACAAAACAAAAAAGAGGAATGATTGTGGGAGATGAAAGTGAATCTGAAGAAGAAGATGAAGACTTTGAAGATGTAGATGAAGTGTTGGATGTTGAAGAGAAGAAGATGGAAAGAATCCTGAAGGTAGTAAAAGGTAACAAGCACAAGGTAAAAGTTGATTTATGCATGTATGATGGTACTCTTGATGAGGAAGCACTGTTAGATTGGATTGCAGCTTTAGATAACTTTTTTGAATGCAAGGATGTATCTGATGAAGAGAAGGTGAAGATAGCAAATACTAAAATTGAAAGAGCATGCATTAGTTTGGTGGGACTATGGACAGGCTGAAAGGATAAGAAAAGGTAAGTTTAAAATTGTTTCATGGGATAGGATGGTAGCCAAATTAAAAGGAAAATTTTTGCCAAGTGATTATGATATCCAAATGTCTAAGAAGTTTCAAGATTTAAAGCAAAGGGAAATGGATGTGAAAACTTACACTAATGAGTTTTATAAATTGAGCATAAGGGCGGATAAGGGCGGGACATATGGTTGATGATGTAGAAAAAGTGGCTAAGTATCTTAGTGGATTAAGATTTAACATCCAAGATTAAATAAGCTTGCATAATCCAAGGACAATTGAAGAATGCTACCAAATGGCTATAAGAGTAGAAAAAAAAGTAAAAAGAAGGAAAGACAAGACAAGTAGGGGGAGAGGCAACAATACAAAAGGTAGAGGTACATATTCTTCTTCAAAACAATCCAATGAAAACGAAGGAGATACACCTAAAGAACAAGGACCATTTGCTAAACACCATGGCGGATTTAGACGCACAAGAGGAAAATTTGGTGGAGGTAGGAATTCAAACATGTTTTCAGGAAGGTGCTACAATTGTAATGAGTTTGGTCATCCATCCTACAAGTGCCCTAAAAATCTTGGTTCTACATCAAGTGGAGATGAAAAGAGGAGTGACAAAAGAGTGCAATTGGTGCATGAAGATGATTGTGAGGGTGTGAATTCTCCAAATGTAGTTGTTGCTCCAAAAGTTGGGGACTCTTTGATGATTAGAAGACAACTCCTCAAGGTAACAAAGGAGAAAGAACCAATGGAAAGGAGAGCTCTATTCAAAACTACATGCAAATGCAAGAATAAGGTATGCAAGGTAGTCATTGATTCAGGTAGCACTGAGAATATGGTTTCTAGTGACATGATAGATAAGTTGAAGTTGCAAAAATTTCCTCATGAAAATCCATGATACAAGATATCATGGTTAAATGATAACCAATCCATCTTGATTAGTGAACAAGCTTTGATTGAATTCAATATTGGAAGTTATAAGGATCAAGTTGTTTGTGATGTTGTACCCATGAATTGTTGTCATATTTTTCTTGGGATACCATGGCAATATGACGAGCATACCATGTATGATTGTAGAAGTAATTGTTATCATATTAAGCATGAAGGAAATTTTTTCACACAAACTCCATTGCAAGGAGGTGTTGAGGATCGATCAAACACAGCAAAGGTGATAGTATTTGGTAAGTAGGAGTTTGTAAAGAAAAAGGACCATGTATGATTGTAGTTCAGTAATTGTTAACATATTAAGCATGAAGGAAATTGTTTCACACAAACTCCATTGCAAGGAGGTGTTGAGGATCAATCAAACGCAACAAAGGTGATAGTATTTGCTAGGTAGGAGTTTGTAAAGACAAAGGAAGAGGGGTCTAAGGGTTTTACAGCAATTTCCATGTTTGAAGACATTAAAATAAAGAATTTGAAGAGTGTCTCAGGGTTGAAGATAAAGGTAGTGTGTTGATGCCAAGAACAGGTCAAGGGAAGAATCAAGATCAGGTGTGTGTGCAACCACAAGTGGGATTGATGGAACAAGATGCATTCATAGTAGGGGCAATGATTTGCCCACTAATGACAAAGAAAGTTGGTAGGCAGTCATATTTTGCCATGACAGTAGTTTCTAAACCAGGTGAGACAGAGGTATGTGGGAGCAAGGGACTTAAAGCATGAGATGAAGGTGAGAGGGCAAGAGAACAAGTGTGTTTGGCCAAAGCAAATAAACAAGTTCAAGCAAGAAGTAGAGGTAATGGAGCAATCAGTACAAGGTGCCTATGGTAAGTTTTTGTTTGCAGGTAATCAAGCAAAGATAGCATCAATTTTAGATGAGAGCAATGGTGGAAGGCATGAGGCAAGTCTATTTGCAAAGGAGAGGCAATGGCAAGGTAGAATCAAGTTCAACAATGCATGGCATGAAGCAAGAACAGGGTATTTGATCTCATGGAGGAGATTTCCAATCCAAGGGGCATTTCGAGGATAAAGAGATCTTGTAAGGGAGCAAGGTTCAAGGTAGTATGGTCCTCATGGGACATGAGTCTTTTTCAAGGTCGGTTGTATGGTGCAAGGGCACCAAAGCAAGCATTTGTAATTAAGGGTCTTTGAATGATTTTAGTGTGTTGTGTCTTAGTTTTTGGTAAATAAGGTCTTATTAGACCATTTATAATGTAATGAGTCATGATAGTTAGCCTTAGTGGTCATTAGGAGGTTGAAAGCTTAAATTGCAAAATTGTCAAAAATTGACTAAGTTGTCAATCAAACAAATGAAAAAAATGTAATGTTGTGGAAGCCCAACGGTCAGTTGGGATTTGAAATTTTTTTGGTCGGTTTTGAAAGTTAGTTTTGGTGGGAAAGGTCTATAAAAGCTTGAGGAACTCAAATGGAGGTTTGGATGATGATTTTGTACAAGAAGAAACAATAAAAGCCCCCTGTTTTCACTATAATTTTGTGTTTTTTACTAGATTTTATGTTGTTTCCAAGCTTGTACGGCCCGTACAATTGGTGTTTTCTCCATAACTGCTTTGAATCCATTGGATGATTGTTATACCTCTTTTGAATCTATATTCATGCTTTCTTTTTGTGTTTCAAGGTTTTAATTGACAAATAACAGAAAGCGGGTTTGTACATTCCATTTTGTGGTCTTGAAGGCTTAAAGGTGGATATGGCCCATTCCATTTGATTGTAGCCCCTGTGACTAAATGTAATGGGCCCAACAAGTTATGAGTTAGGTTCTTTGAATGGGTTTGTGAGCAGGGGGTGTGGTTTGAGCATTTGGGCATGATGCCCTAAGTGTCAAAATTGGGTATTTTGATGAAAGTTGAGGATCTTATGAAGTAAAGTGTAGAATCTCTTGGGGGAAGCGAGTTTTTATGATTGTTTGAGTATTTGCAAGTGTAATTAAGAGTGAATGATGCATTTGTGAGGTGTCAAGAACTTGGGAACATGGTTTTTCAATAAACCCTTGTCTAAATTGTGTAAAATGAGGGTTTCAAGAAAAGGTGTCTTAGGGAGTGAGTCTCTAATCAAAAGTGGTGGAATTTGTGGTTTTGTTATCTGGTCAATGCTTCCCAATAGAGTTTTGGGGTTTGTGAGTTGTTTAAAAGGTGGTTGCTTTGTTAATGTGGCCTAGTTGTGCAGCATAGCAACATGAAGTTGTGAGTGATGGTTCTAAGTGACCTAGGTTGATTTTATGACATGTTTTATATGGGGACAATGGGTGTTTGAAAAGGTATATGGTTTGTGGGAGTGAAGATTTAACAGGAAGAAAAGTCCAAAATACTAGGTCTACACACCTAGAAGAGAAACTAGGTGAGTTGGTGAAGGTTTGGTAAGACAAGGTTGTAAGGACTGAAAGAGTGTTAGTTTGGGTTCAATTTGTGATTGGAAACAGTTTGCCACTCTGCATTACATCACACCAACGATCAACTGCATCTCATGAGAAAAGAAGCCAAACTCTTCTTAACCTCTCTATAGCAATTTTTGTCAATTCTATTTCAGATGGAATAGCTCCATGGCATGGAGGGTTGGCCAAGTATTCATTGGAAGTTGATTCTAGCCCCTTCACTACATCACAAGAATCAACTTCCTTCCCTAGAGCTGCATAAGGCATCATTTACTGTAGATGAGCGTCTGTAGTCTATGGTTATAATTAACCAGACTTAAAAACCTACTTCTAGAGCTGAGTATCTAATTTCCATCATTAGTAGCTTCATCTTATCCACCATGTTAAGATGTAATTTCTTTGAGCAACATGAGAGAAGTACCATCAGCAATGCCCTTCAAGACCAGCACCCATAATGGTGGCCACGCTGAAATTTTGGCTGTTCCAAATGATTCTAGGGGTCTGCCAGTAATTATCTAACTGCACCTCTATTTTGCCCCACCCCTACTTCTCCCTTCTCCTAAGTCTTTTACCTTGGCTTGAGCTCTTGAAGATGCTACCAAACTTTAGCCGGAAAGATCTGGCAATGTAAAATACAAGATTTTCCCAATCCCTTGCGTTTTCTACAATATATTACTTGCATCTCTTGATTGAGCCCCCTTGACCTGTGTCCTCCTTGTTGGAAGTCAATTCTCCCTTGTTGTACTTTGACAAATTTTAAATTTGCTCCATAGAAAACCTTAAGCCTAAAAAAGCTCTTGCACCCATAATGGTGGCCACACTGAAATTTTGGTTGTTCCAGATGATTCTAGGGGTCTGCCAACAATTATCTAACTGCACATCTATTTTGCCCCACCCCTACTTCTCCCTTCTCCTAAGTCAAAAACCTTGGCTTCAGCTCTTGAAGATGCTACCAAACTTTAGCCGAAAAGATCCGGCGACGTAAAATACAAGATTTTCCCAGTCCCTTGCGTTTTTTGCAATATATCACTTGCATCTCTTGATTGAGCCCCCCTAACCTATGTCCTCCCTATTGGAAGTTAATTCTCCCTTGTTGTACTTCGACAAATTTTAAATTTGCTCCACAGAAAACCTTAAGCCTAAAAATGCTCTTCCTCAAGTATTCTTGTGATCTAGGTTCAACATGGCATGGTTTTCTAATATAGGAAAGAAAAGTAAACATGGTAAATATAAGCGAGGGGAGAATCATCTAGGTGTGGTAATTGTTTTAGAAAATGAAACACATCGCAGCTAACAGATTGCAAAAAGTAAAACTCCCTAAGACCACGGCCAATGACTTACCTCAACATTCTGCACAGTTTGTGTCATGTTGTCAACCATGCAGATGAGAAAAAATGGCCAAAGTTTGCAGGAAAAAAGCCCTACCACAGCGGACCTTTAATATTTGTCACTTTGTTTTTGAAAACTAATTGTATCTTCAATCTGTGATATTACTAAAACTAAACATTGAAAGTTGAAAAAATTGGATTCTATACCCAAAATAATTTAGTAATTAAAGATTATCTACCTGTTTTAAAGACTCAAATCATTTCCTTTATTTGCAGAATATTGCAGCCACACTAAACAAAATATTTAGAGACCACCTATCCAAGATTAACCAAGGGAATGTACAAAATACTTCACGAGATAACCTATATAGCAAACCCCATCTACTGATGCCACAACAAATTAAGTTTGTTGCCTTCTTTCAATCATTAGCGTGATGTGAGCTCAAAATTACGACAAATCAACCATAAAGATCTGCCTTGTCGTATATCAACCATGAATAGACAAGTCCACCTGTGCACCTAGTGCCACCAAAATTAACCTCTACACTTGTTTTAAAAAAACATATTTGCAGACCTGAAGACGGCTCAAGGCAAGGCAGACGTCATTAAATGCAAAGCTCAAAACTGGCGCTTGAATGACCTTACGACACATCATAGCTGCATGCATAAAGTTATTCTAAATGCTTAGATCTGTTACAGAGCAGGTGTCAGTTATCTGAGTTTTTTTTTGCCATGTAAAAGCCTATAAAACGTGGTGAAAGAACTTAAGGTTGCCTTCTACTTCTATTTTCTAAGAAATTTGATAATAGCTAGCTGGACAGTAGCCCATATTTCTGCAACGCTTGCTGCTTAAAATGTATTTTCCAAAATAGTTGCAACGACTGGGAATGTCCTTTGATGAACATCAACTACAAACACCTAATATAAGTCTATCTGTCGAGCCAAATGATTTATGATTATCCGATAAAATGGGCATATGCGTCTAGGGCAACTTTAGGCATTACTATGGTGTGATTACGAGGTATTGTTATCATGAAATAAGTTGGGCTTTTAATGTATTATCGATTATTGTAGATGCTTAGGAGCAAGATAGTTTTGCTCTATGCAGTAATACATGTTTTTCTTTTGCTGCGTGCGAAATTTGTTAAAGTTGTCCAAAAGGTTTTCCCTGTGCCCAAGGATAGTTATTCGGTCCTGTTGTACCAGGAGATTCAATAAAATAATTTGGGCAGTGTAGTACCCATGAACCGATACTTAAACAAACAAAGAAAACAAGGATGGTTCGGTAGGATATTTGGGCATCATAGGACCAGAGGTTGGTTCTGTGGGGAACTGTAAGTGCCCTTTGGATCTATCAGTAATTGTTTTAACATTGTGTTTTTATATTAGAAAAAATCAGCCAAAAAGATTATTATATTAACAATATTGAAAGAAAACAACCAAAAAACACTTATAAAATCAACCAAAAACCTTATTATACATAATAATATAATTAACTGTGATAATCATTTATCACCAATTATTATATCCAATGAGAACCGAGGCAATGTAGAAGTGTACTGAGAATACTATCCTCTGATTCAGAAAGAAAGGATGAAAAGACAAATGTGACTTCTGAGAATAGATTAAAGTCATCCTCTCAGACCAAAGGAGCGGGGTTGGAGGTAACAGATATCCAAAAAGAAAGCAATACAGATTGGAATTTTTTGGCTTAACTGCTCTTCTTTTTCCTAAACTGCCATATTAGGGAATTCTGTAAGCCAATGTTATTTTCATTAAGTAGGGATGAAAAGAATTGTAAATATTAAAGCACGATAGAAATAAGTTAACTCTCGATGGCTACGAGCATAGTTCAAAAGCTAGGACCTAGCTAAAACTGGCAGATTTTGAATTGCAAAAAGTTAAGACAAAGCTCGAGTTATTAGCTTCAGTCGGAGGAATCTTCAGGCCGGGAAATGTTGAATCTAAGATGGCTCATATTCTGGAAATGGTGGCATAGCAAGTTTTTATTTTCCACTGTTTATTATTTGACGGATGAAAAGCAGACACCAATTTCTGTTAGAATATTATATTCTACTTATGTTAATGGTCAATACTACTCTTGCTACAGTAGTCATAGTTGAGGTAGTTAGACATTTTTAATGTCTACAGTATTCTTCTACCTCTATATATTGTAATCTCCTCCTTTGTTAATATCAAGCAATTTCATAGCAAATTGTTTCATGGTATCAGAGCAGGTCTGAGCCTCCCTTACGGGAAGGCTCAAGTTTCGAGCTAGGGTTTCTGGGCGAATTTTTTAATCTGTAATTCGTGAAAAATCCTCACGTGAGATTTCGTCACTGCCTGTTCTGAAAAATTCGAGGGTTTTTTGTTTTTAGATTTTCGTGAGTTTTTTTTTTCTCACTAAAATCGAAACCCTTCTGCTCAGTTCGTGGGTATTTTTCTGCATTTACAAGGGTTTTCGCGTCAGTTTTTTGATGCGTTTCTGAGATCACCCTTCTCTGCCTACGTTCTTTGTTTTTCTGGGCGCACGTTTTTTGTGAAAATGCGTTCTCTCTACACCTGGCCGCGATTATTCTTCTGAATGCACTTCCTGGTCGGCGTTCGTTTTGAAGGGTTTCGGCGTCGTCTGTTCTTCGTGACGTCCCTGTTCGTGCTTGTTCTCAGGACTAAGGGCGACGAATCTGCAACTTCCTTTCTTGTTTTCTGCAAAACCTTCAAAAACCGCGAAAACACATCTCTTGATTGCGCATTTTTCTGGTCTCTTTTGGCGTCGACGGGAATTTTTTTGTTTGCAGGTTTTCTCAAGCCGCGATTTTCGTTTGAAATATGGCGCTATTTCAGACCCTCATTTCGTCATTCTGGCCGCGTGTTTTCAGACTATCTCCTGGCGCGACCTCTCTGCACGTTCCTGGACGCGTTTTAGACTTTTTTAGCCGCGATTTTCAACTCTTTCCAGGTCGTTTTTCTCTGTACCAGTGACGGCTAGGGTTTTTTGCAACCGGGTACGAAGATATTCAGAATTTTCTGCAACTTTTTTGTGCATCCATGGCGGCTAGGGTTTCTGCCAGTTCGTCTAGGGTTTTTACCCTCTGTTTCAAGGCGAAAATTATTTTTAATTGCAGATTCCTTCTGGGTTTTCCGAGATCTCAAATGGGTTGTCGTCCGATTTTTCTGGGTGCTTCGTTTTCCGTGCCTCAATTTTTGTGCAGATCTATTCTGGCGGCTAGGGTTCCAAACCCTCTGATCTTCAGCCGACAATCGATGGCTACCTGTTCTGGGCTTCTGTAATTCGCAGTGTTGCGTGGGATCCCTTTGTTGTGGGTTTTCATAATTTTTCCCTTAAAAAATTCCTGAAGGTTTATAATTTTTTCCTTGAAAAATTACGAGTTTTTCCTGTATACCCTAGTCAGGGTTTCTGTTGTTCAGGAGGGCTCTCTGGTCTTTGGTTTTTACCGTTTTTTTCCGAAAAAACGATGATTTGTAATATGGGTTTTGCGATTTTTTCCTCAAAAATCGTGGTTTGTTGCAGTCTGTTTTTGTCGCACCTCAAGTTGTCGAGGCGAACACTGCACAACTGGCTTCTTGCAGTCTGTTCTCGGGCGTCGTACTCCTCTGCAAAAGTCTCGACAGTTTGCCGATTTATCCTCAAAATCGTGGCCGCTGTTCTCAGTGTGTCTTTGGTTTCAGAGATGGACAGCTCTGGACACTTTGTGATGACTTCTAGTCAACGGTTCTGCAGTTTCTGGGAGGGTTGGTGGCAGACTTCTCTCACGTGGCAAAGTCAGTGGCAGACTCTTGTCTCTTGTTGCAGAGCTTTTGGATGTTTTTGGTCACCAACATTCTGCAGATCCAGGGAGGGTCTCCGTAGCAACAGAGTGTTCTGAAGAATTTGTGACCAACGACCTGCAGATTGTTTTCTGTAGGCTAGTTAGGCGATTGACCATTAAGGGAGGGTGTTAGAATATTATATTCTACTTATGTTAATGGTCAATACTACTGTTGCTACAGTAGTCCGTAGGTGAGGTAGTTAGACATTTTTAATGTCTACAGTATTCTTCTACCTCTATATATTGTAATCTCCTCCTTTGTTAATATCAAGCAATTTCATAGCAAATTGTTTCAATTTCGTGTAGGTTCGTGTAGGTTCTGGGAGGTCGTGATACATAGAATTCACATAACAAAATTGCTTCCGCCTGTGATCACACAGATTTGAAGAATAACACATAGAATATCATGTAGTATGTATATAAATTTGAAATTTTACACCTAAGTGATGCTTCGAAGGCTACAGCTGCTGCAAGTTTGAAATGTGGCTTATAAGTCCCTGGAGAGAGCCATTTATCAGCAAGGTGCCAAGGTTGAATGTTTCCAGCGTCTGCTAGGGCTTTTCTCAAGCCACCTTTGCTAGAATTTCGGGTAGTAAATGATGGCATTGAGGCTAGTTCTCTTTGAAACAGATTCTCCTTCTCTTCTGCCTCTGTCTGAAATGATTGAAAGTTTCTGAAGTCTGTTAGGGGTTTTGTCAACTCATCCTTGATAAAACTTCGAGTTCTTGTTGATGGCAATGGGACCAGATCCTCTTGTAATAAACTTTCATTTTTTGCATTCAATGAATCATCAATGATGGATTACTGTGAAGCAAACAGCTTCTTAGATTTGAAGATTTTACCATGAAAAATAATGTAATATTATAGTAGGTGGCGTCCTACCGTTGTTCCTTGTTTTTATTATGTTTATGAAATGTGTAAAAAGAAATTTAAGACGCCAGACCAAAAATCTACAAAACCACACAGATCCACTTCATAAACCTTAAAAAGCATGAGTGGGTTGCACAGAAAGCTTAAAAAATAAACGTGGGTCTTACCAAATACAAACGACAGACTCTCCCTTTATCTGGCGCACATCAACAGATCAATTCTGACATGATTGCTTTACACTGTTAAAAAAGGCATTGTCCAGCTTCAGAAAATTTAAAAAATGCATCTGGGTGTTACAAAAGACAAATACATAATGTAGAAAATTTTAAAAATGAATCTGGGTGTTACAAAAGAGAAATACAAAATGTAGATCCTACTTTTACTAGCATGGAACGAGACAAGGTAATGCACCAGGCGACTCGACTTGCAAATGTTCATAGAGAGAAAAGCAAGAGAAAATGATTCTTAAGGTAAAAATAACAAAGAATGCACTTAGATTCCATGATATCCAGGGAATCAGCACGCCAAAATATATGGAGAAGGAAAACAAACCTGAGTGTAAGGATCCACTGAAGCTTATCATAGAAGGGGTCGTGATTCAGTCCCAACTGCCACTACTCGTTTGGCCAGCGCCTCCAAGGGGACATCCAACCAAACAGTGACTCCATGATTCAAATAGCCCCTGTACATTTACAACACAAACAAGAACTGAGGCACTCGCTAGCTTGTAAAACTAGATATTAATAAAATATGGAAGTGTAGACTAGATGGGAATATGAAGCGTAGTTCCCAGTGCTTTTTGGAGATCTCTAAATTCTTACCAATTTTCAGGTCAAACTACAGCACCACCTCCAGTGGCAACGACGAGACGATGCATTTTAGATAACTCACTCAAAACTTTGCTCTGGATATAGACATTTTACCCATAGCCGTGTCCCAGCCACTCCTACTTTACCCATAGCCGTGTCCACCCACTCGTTCCCGGTCTGTTTCTCGCTCCGAACTGTCCCCTCTTCCTCTGTAACCCGTTTCTCTCTTTCGTTCCAATAATATTCTGACCTATCCAACTCCCCTTCCCGGATTTCTAACGCTGCTCCTCCTTCATCTTCTTCGGGTTCCATATGTCGGGCGACTGCAAAGGAGAAATATACGCGGAAGACACTCGGCTCTTATTCCAATCTGAAGACTCCAGAGCTTCGTGCAGTATCCTTCCTCAGCGCATTCTCTCGTCTCGCTCCTCATCTCCGAACCGTTGTTGGCATCCCGCGACCCGTCAATCTACTTCGTCCAACTGCTATAGGTAGGCCTCCTCTGGTTACCGTTTCTCCCCGTCTATTTTGCGTACCTTGTATTAATTGTAGTGATTGTTCTGCATTGGATCGTGACTCGTCTCGAGCCCATCCCTGCGCAGTTCTCCGACATTCTTCTCTTCCGCACGCTATTTCATCTGCCAACCTCTCTTCCCCTTCTCTTCACGGGTCTCCCACCTTCTTCCCCTACCAGCCAAGAGGGTTCAGGCAATGGCTATGTGCAGGTGCCGTATTTGTCAGACTGTGCAGGTGGAGATAACCGTATTCCGCACCTTGTATTAATTGTAGTGATTGTTCTTTTTGGCATACATTGTATTAATTGTTGTGATTGTTCTTTTTTGCATTGGATCGTGACTCGTCTCGAGTCCATCCCTGCGCAGTTCTCCGACATTCTTCTCTTCCGCACGCTATTTCATCTGCCAACCTCTCTTCCCCTTCTCTTCACGGGTCTCACACCTTCTTCCCCTACCAACCAAGAGGGTTCGGGCAATAGCTATGTGCAGGTGCCGTATTTGTAGACTGTGCAGGTGGAGATAACTATTTCTCAGAATTTTATTTTTGTTTAATGCGAATAGATTACCGTACTTTTTAATGTAATAAAAAATACAATAGAAATGAATTGTATAATAAATAAATAGTATAAATATTTATATTATATGTTATAATTAAAATATTTATATTATATTATATAATAGAATTTTTAATTATTAATTAATTTATGATGACAAATATATGTTTCGTAGTAATTTACTTATGATATATAATATACTAGCACTTGCACCTTAATAAGGTGCAATACTTACGCTGAGCCCACATTATTTATGGCCGTGAAAAGTAGTGGACGGCATGAAGAAAGCAGTGATCTATCTCACCTATCACTCTCTACGTCCCTCCCTACGCCCTTCTCTCTCCCTCTTGCTCTCTCCTTCCCTCTTTATTTCTCTCTATATCACATATCCCTCTCTACCTATCCCTCCCTCCATCCCACCTATTTCTCTCTCACTCTCCTTCCCTCTCTACTTCTCTCCCTCTCTCACTCCTATCTACTCTCTCTCCTTCCCCCTCTAATTCTCTATCTCCCCTATCCTCTCTACCTCTCCCTCCCTCCCTCTCTCTCTCTCTCCTCTCTCTTTCCTTCTCTATTCTTTCTATCCCACCTCTCTCTCCTCCCTATCTCTATCTCACTTATCCCTCTCTACCTCCCTCTGTCCCTTTACCTTCCTCTCTCTCTCTCTATCCTTCCCTCTACTTCTTTTCCCCCCTCTCTCTTTCTCTATCCTTCCCTCTCTACTTTTCCCTCCTCTATCTCTCTTTCTCTATGCTTCCCTCTCTACTTCTTTACCCTCCTCTCCGATTCATTCCAAAAACAACACTTCTTATACAACTTTAGTTTTTCATTTTTCTATTTGTTTATTGTTTGGATTTTATAACACAAAACAAGTTTTATTTTTATTAAAATTTATTATATTATTTTATTTATTTTATTTAAAGAATCATTTTTATTTTATTTATTACATAAATTATTTTATTTTATTTTATTTATTTTTATAGTATATATAAGTTATTTTGTAGTTAAATAGTTATTTTATGTATTATATAATTTTTTTATTAAAAATTTATTATATTACTTTATTTAAAGATTTTTTTTATTTTTTTTATTATATGAATTATTTTATTTTATTTTATTTATTATGTAAATTATTATTTATTTTATTTATTATATAAATTATTTTATTTGTTTTTATTTGTTTTTATAGTATATATAAGTTATTTTGTAGTTAAATAGTTATTTTATTTATTATAAAAAAATTATTTTTATTAAAAATTTCTTATATTTACATATGTTCTAACTTGTATATACTAAAAATTTCTTATATCTATGTCTAAATTTTTTAGCTTTATAAATGTCTTATTTCATTTGTGTGGGACAATTTTTTTTTTAAATCATATATTATTTATTATTATAGTTAAAAAAAAATTGCTAAATTTATTAGTTAAAATTTTGAAAAAAAATCATTCTAGAATAATTAAAAAAATCTAAATGCATATACTTTTTTAACAAATATATGTAGCTAAAATTAAATATCATATTCCCTACAACTTTAGCTTTCGAAACAAATAAAGAATTATCCATGTGTTGCATTACAATAAAGATAGTTGAGATAAATGAGCTCAATTAAACATGTAGACAAGTTAATCGCAACACTTCAAATTACATGTCGCATCTCTAAGAGGGAAAGTGTCATTTCCTTTAATGAAAACTCTCACACATACTTCATCTTTCTCATCTTAACTTGAGCATCTAATCATTTGAAAAAGATTTCGCAAACCTAAACATTCTTATTAAATTAGAGCTTTTCTGCGTGAGCTTTGATTATAACACAGGCGGGGAAGAATGAATTTGAATGATATGGACAGGACATCAATTATCGACAAGATCAAAAAATATAATGGGAGGCATTATTCGATTTGAGACATCCATTGTTGAATGACGTTGCAAATAGCTTTGTAAAAGTTGCAGGAGTATGATTTTTTAGGTTTTTTTTGGTTTAAATGTATATTATAGGGTTTTTGGTTAGTTAATTTAATTGTTGGCTTCTTTCAAATTAATTCCCTGCTAAGTATCAAATAACAGGAGAGTATTGAAATATGATTCTGCATGTAGATAGGAGTTGTGGAGGCTGTATCACGGGAGGTTTATTACACCGCAATTGAAGGTCTTGTTTAGTTTTCTGGTTATTCTTTTTCTAGAATTAGCTCAGTTTGCAGAAGCCTATTTTCTTTTTTATGTTTATTTTAAGTCGGTGATTTTAATATTTATGCAAGGTTTGGCAGCCAAAAAAGTTATGAAGATGAACAATGGCAGAGACGTATTGGTTAGAAAGAAAATTGGCAGAATGTATCTGTTCGAACAAAAGATGAAGGCATGGAAATATTCTCATGCATTGTGTGGGACAATTTTCATTTGTATTGTTTTTGTGATCCATATGAAATTCAACAGGGAATTTTACATAGACACTAGAGTTTTAGCATCTATAATTTGAATTTTTATTCCACCAAATTTTGATTTGACTCATGTGCTCAATTCCCCGGTTTCGGCCAATTCTACACCCAACCCATATACATATTTCAGTCACGCTTCTTGCACGGCTTTCATAGAAGCTTACGTAAAGTGACCCCACAAGTTTCGTACTGTATTCAAAATTTTCCCCTTTCTTTACATTTGGAAATCTTCAAAAGGCCTCTGTCTATTCAACTTAAATCCGTATGCGCTCAGTCCACCCATTTTCTACCATTTCTATACCCAACCCACATACTTAATCGTCCCGTATTCCATTGGGGCGCTCTCAGATTTTTCAATGGACATAGTTTGCTCACAACCCAGATGCACAGAGCACGAGGACTGGAGCCGCCTGAATCCAGATATAACATAATTTATACTCTCTTGCCTACCTATATCATCCATAATCAGCTATTGCTCAATCTGCAAGCACTGGTATGCCATTGCGACTGAACCTTCCTTTGGAGAATGCCTTAGAGATCATAAAAAGCCCTGGTTTTTCCTCTACGGCCAAAACAACATATTCTTGAAGAATAACCAGGCCTTTGGCTTTGACCCAAAAGCCCATAAATGGATTTGCTTGCCTGTATCTTCGTTTCCAAAGTCGTGCGCATGGGATTCCTTGGCCAATTTAGGAGGGTTTTGGCACGGGTCTGTTGGAGCTTACGGCTTTGGAGAATGTGACGGTGGTGTGTGTGGAAGGGAGGACGTGGGTCACCCACGGACAAGCCATTTTGTACTTGACATCATTTTATCCTTCCTCGGTTCAAGAGCTATCGAGATGGACTGGCCAAATAGCATCGGCGGAGAGAATTTTTAGCCGAAGAAATTCCATGGGGTTCCCTTGATGTCTGACTGCTAGAGATGTCGATGGTGTTCCCCCATGTATAATAGCCTATCGGCTAAATATAATATATAAAAATATATATATTTATATTATATTACATCACTAAATAAATACAACATATTTATTATATTATATTATATTATACATTTTTTCTATATTTACTATATATAAATCTTATATATATTGTATATTATTAAAAAAATTATTTAGGATATAATATAGTATAATATAGGATAAAAATATTATATATTTAGTAAGATATAATATAATATAATATAATATATTTAATATAATATAAATAAACATTATGAATCAATAACTCTCAAAGGTCACTCCTTCGGTGGTGTTTCGCACCAAACTTGGGGTCTTTCTCCCCTCACCCATAACCCCTGCAATCTTCCTCCAATCCAAGATTGAGATAGCAAATTAGTGGTCAATGTATCCAATGGCGTTTTAGACCCTTACACCATTAAGGTGAGGTATTGGGTTTGTGGTGGCCCCACGTGCTATCCCACATGTGGAATTCCTTATTGAGATTAAGAATGCCATATGTTCTCCTCCTTTGAATAGAGTCGAAGAAGTTAGGTAGAATTGTGTTGTTTCCCTTAGGCATGGTAAACCGCTTAAGTGCAAAATTCCCAAAGTTGATCTTCTTGGCTTCAATAAATTATTAAGCAATAAGGGTTTAGTCATCTCCAAAATAGATAAAGGTAATGCTACGGTAATTATGAACAAACATGACTATGTGGCCAAAATGCTTTTCCTCCTCTCTGATTCAAGTAGTTACAAAAGGTTATCCCACAACCCCTACTCCAAAAATTTTGAAAATGTCAGTTGACTTTGGTCATGTCCTCTTTTAATGAGCCAACCAAAAATCGTCACCTTACCCTCAAGGAGGTAAAGCTCGCATTTATGGGGTGCCCAAAATTCACAAAGTGGACATTATTATCCCTTATCACATTCCTATCCAAATTAATATCCCCTCTTGTCGGGAAGTCAGAATCCTTCATTAAAAATTCCAACCACTTTGTCCAATTTGTCAAGGATGAGAATTTAGAAAAAATTGATCTCTTGGTGAGTTTCGATGTAGTCTCTTTTCACCAAGATTCTCATCCTAGACTCCATAGAATTTGTTAAACACAAATCTAATGAGGAGATTGCCACCTTGGTAGAATTTCATTTAAGATCAACATTTTTCTCTTTCCAAGGTGTTATCTATCAGAAAGTTGATGGAGTGGCCATGGGTTCTGCCCTTTCTCCTATCATTGCTAACCTTTATATGGAGCACTTCAAAGAATTGGCCCTTCATTCCTTCCCTCTCAAGCTAAGATGGTGGAAACAATACATGGAAGACACTAATGTTTGTTGGGCACATGGCTTGGAAAAGTTATAAGAATTCCATACCCGCCTCAATAGCGTACCTCCTTGCATTTCTTTCACCAAGGAGATTGAATCTTTCA
This sequence comes from Sequoia sempervirens, assembly GCA_007258455.2. Classification (NCBI taxonomy): domain Eukaryota; kingdom Viridiplantae; phylum Streptophyta; class Pinopsida; order Cupressales; family Cupressaceae; genus Sequoia; species Sequoia sempervirens. Next base: position 6,349 of record VDFB02390786.1, on the reverse strand, counting down.
ACCAACTTCCATTCCTTGACATATTGCTTCTCAAGAAACTTGATGGGTCCCTTGATTGGCATGTGTTCTATAAGGTGACCCATACCAATCTATACCTCCACTCCTCTCATCACTAGCCTAGCCAAAAATTAATGTCCTTAAAACCCTTTCCTTGAGAGCCTGTCAGATTTATGATGAGGATCACTTAATCCATGAGTTTACCCACCTTCGTTAAGTTTCTAAATTAAATGGGAACTCCAGTAAGAAAACTTCTAGAGCCTTCAACAAGCCAAAGTGTGTTTCCTTTCCATCTCTAAGCCTAACCAAGCCTTTGACCTCCCTAATGTTTCCCTTCCATACATTGATTGCATATCCCAAAAAAATTCCAAGATCCTCCATAAAAAAGGCCTTTGTTGTGCTTTCAATCCTTGTGTTACTTCAAAAAATCATATCCCTTCTCACAAAGACTCCAAGGACTTCGTCCTTGACTCAAGAGTCTATAAGGTTGTTTGTTCTTGTGGCACACCTTATATAGGTGAAATTGGTCCCTCATTCAGCACCAGAATCAAAGAGCATAATGTTGACATCAAAAACAAAAGAGTTTTAAAATATGCCCTTGTCGAACACTCTTCTTCTATCAAACGCCATATCTGTCTTGAAAACACCCAAATTCTATACAAGACAATTTCTTCAAAAGAAAGTTCAAAGAAGCCATTAAAATCAATATATCATCCCTTGAACCTCAATCGTGATGAGGGGTGGAAGTTGAGTCAGTCATTGCAACCTTTTTAGCCAACCTAAGAACCCACCTTCTTCCAAGTCTCAGTGCTTATCTGTGTCTCTTTCTTTCCCTGTCTTTCTCTTTGTCCCTCCTTATAGTGTTCTTCATCCTTTCCTAGCTTTTTTTTAGTCTTGTTGTTCTTGGTTGAGGTGTTGTTTCCTTATTCCTCTTGTCTATTTTCAAGTTTATTGTTGAAGTTTGTGGTTTTTATCATTTTAGAATTCTTTAATTTTTGGTTTTGTTGATTATTTTGGTTTGTTTTTACGCTAGGTTTTTAATTTTTCAAGTTCTCTTCTCTATTTATTAGCTTGTTGTAGTCTTCAGAAGGGTAGTATAATCTTTGTTTTTCCTCCTATTTTTTCAAACTTATATATATAGTATTTATTGTCTACTTTATTTATTTACTTCTCTAATAAAATGAGTAGTCTTTTATTGCTTATATATACGTTTTAATATTTAAGTCATTATTAAATTATAACATTTATGGATAGTTTAAATTAATATTAAATTATAATCCAATATAATAAAGAGTATTAATCCAATAAAGATAATAAAAGATTAACCCATAAAATTAGTATAATCTTTATATAAAGATTATATATAATTTAATATAAAGATTATTTTAAATTAAAGTTAACTTTAAATAATATTAAATTGTTTAAAATATAAAGAATCTAAGGGTTTTTTTTCATAAATATATTTTAATTCAACAAACCCTTAATATTAACAATTATATAACTTTATATAATTTGGAAACTGTTAATTTGAAACAAAATTTGGAAGGTAGAATGTTATCCCTTGAGGATAAATTTGATAAGATGTGGAATGTTGTGATGAAGGGTGGAGATGCCTCTAAGGTCTTGGCTATCTTGGACTCTGCCAAGGTGATATCCCCTGTGACTGTTGCGAAAAAGAGAAAGGAGAATGTGTTTGTTGATGATACTGCTATTAGGGGTAAGTTGATGGATGTGGAGTGTGATGTTGAGAAAGTTGTTGTGAAAGGTAGTGTTTTGACTGGTGAGGTAAAAATTGGCAGGTCGAGGGCTAGAACTAGAAACAGAATGAAAACTCAAGCTAGGGCCTCAAGTATTGAGGTGTCTAATACTGTGGATAATGTGTAGAAGTTGGTTGCTAGTGAAATGGATGTTGTGGAGACTCTGAACAATTTGTAGTGTTGTTGGTTGGTTTCCTTCTTTTTGGTTGTTTTTTGGCTGTTGGTTAGCTATCGTCAGGTTGATTGCTGCTTTATGTTGTTATCTTCTTTTATCAACTACTTTTTGATGTAAAGGGTTTTGGGCCCCTTCAAAACTCATTTTTTAGCTCCAATCAAAACAATTATATAACTTTTTTGTTTTACATGTTTAAACCACCCACACACAGACACACACAAATCAAAAGGATATTTTTTCTTAAGTTAGAAATCTTGATTTTGAACTCATTCTCATTGCACATAAGTTAAGGTTTAATGACTTCTCAATATTTATTGATACTTTTGGCAACAAAAGTGCTTTATATTTGTATATAGTCTCCTTCACAATGATAATGGAATGCAAAACTGAGTATTTCCAAGCATGTTTGCCATATGGGTGTTAAAGGTAATATAATACTTGAAAATATTTTCCTAGATTGTATTCCCCTCCAAGGTTCTAATTATCCATTTGGTGCATAATGCTAGACCTTTCCAATGAGTATCAATAATACCAAGTCCTCTTGAGTCTCATGAAAGGCAATATAAATCCCAAGTAAATCAATGAAATCCTTTTCCTTATTTAGAGGAAATCTAGAGAAAATCCCTTTATAATCTATCGAGTTTCTATTAAGATTATTTTGAAAGAGCCTTGTAAGAAAAATAGTAGACATGGGTAGCAATAAGCATCTCAATTGGAGCAAATCTAAAACTTCATAGTATAATGTACGAAATTTAATCCAATAAAGAAAACACTAGTTCTCTTTGTTAGATGATCTCATTGGATGTTACATTAGGATCAATTATTTCTTATGAAAAAGAATAGAATATACTGCAAACCTATTAGAAAGAGTGGATTATTCTAACTGTCTTAGTTTGTTTTACCCTTGAAAAATTAAAGTTTTTTAACAAGTTTAAAACAAAAACTAGAAACCATTAATTTGTAGATTTATCTAATTGAGTGAAAAACTATAAATACATAATAGGAATGAACTTGAAAATGATTCTAAAATTCTTTCTAGATGACTCCAACACATCATGCGCATATCCATGTGTAGTGTTGTATTCTATGTGGCTGAATGACCAAAATCAACATGTCTTAATTCAAAAAGCATGAACAATTTATATAAAGTTGAAACAAAGACAATCAAGAAAATGACCAAGTAATAGCAAGAATTAAAACAACCAAATTTAATCTATTTAATTGAAAGAAGATAATGAAATAACAGGAGAGGGAATATTTTGACAAAATTCCTTGCTGTTGAATATCTCCACCAAGAATAACTTATAGAAATGCAAGAGAGGAAAAATGTATGGGGTTGTACAGGAGTTTGTCAAAAATAATCAAACCCATATTTTGGTCTTTTGACCTCTACAATATCCAACATATAGAATATAACATAATAGAGTGTGTGATCATATCCTAAGTATGTCTAAGAATTGAAAGAGTAGTTACAAAGCAAATAATGTAAATTAGAATGAGTGATTACAAGGATGTAAATATCCCAAAGTGTCAAGAGCACTATAAAAGATATGCTACAGTAACAATGAGAAAGTAGAGAAGATAATAGCAATGGAAACTAGAACAATGTCACCTCATGAATCTTGATGAAGCCAAAGGGGATAAAAGAGTGTTGTTAAATGATACAAGACCTTTAAAAATATTTTTGAAGAAGTGTTGGTGTGCTCACATGGAGGAACCAATGCGAAGAAAATTTGCAAGAATTTGTAGAGAGGCTTGTAGAATTAATAATATGAGAGTGATTGAGTGTGTTTGTGAAATATGGATTTGAAAATGAGAAGTAGGAGGGAAGATGGAGAAGCTTGTGAGCCATTCATATTTTTATCAAGCAATTACCATTTACCTAGGCAGGTAGCAAGTGGTAAAACATTCAAAACTATCCATTGACCAAGAAACTATCATGGGACGTGAGTGTGTCACACTGGTGTCTAGAAAAATTTAGTTTAGGAAAAAATGAAACACAAGAAAAAAATAAGGTTAAGATAGTCGCAACATTAATAAAAATGATTGATCCAAAGGCAAGGCCTTCACTCCAAGAGGGGAAAGGCAAAGGCAAGGGCTAAATGAGCCTAAAACACACTAGGGTAGATGGACACCAAAGTGTGCCCAAACATAGCGTGGAATTGCAAAGATATGCAAATTTATATGCTACACCTAACAAGGAAAGAGGCTTAGCTATTATGAAAAAAGGATCTTATTTTTAACTCAACTAATGATATATTACCAAATGACAACTAAAGAAGACTGAAAGATAAAATTATTGCCCAAAAACTTGAATATTTCTTCAAGGTCAATCCATTTCTATCTAAAATAGTCAAGCCAAGGGGGCTTGTGCAAAAAATATTGAAAAATAGAGCATTGATTTTTTTGCCACTATATGCTAGAATTAGAGGTAAGATAGAGTGTGTTTAAACATTGGAGGGGTCGGTTGACATTATTTTCCTCTTTTGGTAGAGTGAGAAAGGCAAAATGAAAAAAATAACAATTGAGAAGCTAGAGGTCTAGATTGGGAATGGGAATACCTTTAAACCTTTGCTAGGAAACTATATTAGAAAACAAATAGAAAATCCTTCGACAAGAACACATGAAGATCTATAACAAGAGGGAAATACTATTATATGGATCTAAAAATTCCAAGAGAAGAGGATTGTCAAACATTAATGGTGAAACAAGCCAACACATCCATCGACAACATCTAGACTAAGCAATAAAATATGGGACCAGAGGCTTAAACCAATATTTTTCCTAAAAAAAATCTACTTTTAACCAAAACTAAGATGTCCCATAAGTCAGATAAATTATGGTGGGATCAACCATTAGAAGTTTGGAATTATATTAGGTATTTCCATTTTACATCACCCAATGTAGGTAACTTTGTCAAATATTTTGAAAGCTCCTATGAATTATATATTAAGAGGGTTATGCAATATAGATTCAAAGTTGTGCAAGAGGTAAGCAAAGTTAAGGGGATTTTTCTTAAGTAATGGAAACAAGTTTTATCTTTCATTACATGCACATTTTTTTCCCTATCTATGAATATGGGCTCTTTAGGTTTTGTTATAGCAACTAATATACTTTAATTCTTAGTGATAAATAGTTTGGATATTAATATACATAAGATATGATTTATTGTAACCTATTGTGTGTCAACATTTCACTTCAATAGTCTTGTTCATAACTCTTGGATCACCTTCATAGTTTTGTAGAGCTAGAAGTGTATAGAAGCTCCCTACTCCTTTTAATTGGCTCATTACTACACATATTCCAGTGATTATTTTGCCTCATTATCTTAGATTAATACATGTCCTTGAGTCTAGGTTTTGAGTCCAATCTTTAAGATTATGGATAAGAATTTTGAGCACCGAGAGATTATAAATAGTGTGCATTATATCACTATGTATACAAATACATATATCTAAGTTACTAGTCCTACTACTAGTTTAGGTTTGGGTTCAAGTTCATGGTTTTGATAATAAAAAAATTGAGGTTAGGTTTTGTTTTGGGTTTTTCCATATAAAACATACATATATAAGGCTTTTCTTTAATAAATAATAAATAAATATAGTAAAATAAAATATATATCTAATATTCATTTATAAAAATATAAATAATAAATATAAATTTATTAATATAATTGTACATATAAATAAAATAAATATTAAAATACATTATTTATATATTTTATATATAAAAAATATCAAAATACATTAATATAAAATATATAAATATAATTATAACTTGTATTAATATTCATTGTATTCATATTTGTATTAATATATTTAAAAATTACTTAACATTAATTATTAATAACTTTAACTAGTATTCATACTATTCCTATTTTGACCTAGCTTTCCCTAGCTCATTTTATTAAATTTATCGATAGTCACACCTTTATCAAATAATAAACATCTACATGAAGTTTTGATAATTGATATATAGCCTATGAGTATTATATAAATTTGGGATGATGTAAGTTTAGTTGCTAACCATTTTTTCTAAATGGTAATTTTTAAAATGTATAAATGTTAGTGTCACAAATACTTTGAATATGGTTAGTGCTATTAATTTGATTAATCAAGCTAGTGAGGTAATTAAATTTCACAATTTTGAATCTCCTATTATAATACAAGAGGTGACACTATTTAGGGTTTATGGTTCAGGGTTTTACAGTTTAGGGTTTAAAATTTATAGTTTAGGGTTTTAATTTTTAGATCTAGGTTAGGTTTTAATTTATTGTATACATATCCATTGTTTTGATGAAAATATTTACAAACTACATAATTGATCCTAATTACAAAAATTTAAACAAACAAAAATATAAACCATAAAATTACAAACCCTAAACATTACAAAGTGGGGATTTTAGTTTTTTGATGACCAA
>VDFB02390785.1:0-22058 GCA_007258455.2 Sequoia sempervirens | reverse complement strand
ATTCAATTTCATGAAGTTTTGACCAAGTTAAGGTGGTGAGACATACGAGTTTTTATATTTTTTAAAAGTTGTAATAAAAAATTCATAATTAATTATTTACTTGGAAAAAAATTACAAAAAAATATACATCACACTGGGAAATGAGTCCTCTACTTATATCTAAAATATTATAAAAAAATTTATCATTTTCTTGTGGTTAGGGTGGTCAGATAGACACCTACTTCTTATTTTTTCACTGAAATTTAAGTATTACTACATTGAAATTTCAATTTTTCACCAAATAATTTATTTTTTTTATAAAAAACCTAGTAGTTTAGAAACTACATTCAATTTTCTATAGAGTCTATTCTTACATATTTTTGAAATAATATAGATAACTTATTCAAATTTTTACGTCAAGTTTCCTAATTCTGATTTTTCTAATTTTTTTGCCACTTAAAGGCCTGTTTTTTCCATGATCATCTTGCACATGCCCCTCCTTAGGATCCTTCAAAATATTTCACTTTTTTTTTTATACAATTATGAAACCATCAATTGATTCTAAAGTAGATGAAGTATTAGAAATCACCATCGAAAGCTCCAGTGAATGTTACACAATGATATTTAATTATTTAAAAAATGGTACCTTTCTTGAGCTGACAACTAAGAATACTAGAGCCCACCTTCAAATTTTTTTATCTAAATATATAATCCTTTCCAATGTGTTGCATTGAAGGTCCTTTGATAGTCTCATGCTTAGATTCCTTAAAAAAATTGAAATCCCCATAGCAATTAAGGAAGCCCATGCAGGTGCTTATTGACCTCCTACAATGATTTAATAACTAGGTCCTTACAACTGTGATTCAGAGATTGGACATCTAACCTAAATAGCTATTTCAATCATCATGAAGGTGCATTTAACTTGTCAACCCAGGGACGTGAACATGAAATGGGTTAGCACAGTATGTGCACTAGGAACCCAAAGTATCCATTTTCACTCTATAGTCAAGAAAGACACAATGCTAAAAGTAAATTGCTTAGAAAGGAATAACATAAATTCTAATCATCAATCAAAAACAACACCAAGTTGAAATGCATGATAGAAATGAAAATATGAGCAAAAAAACATGACACTACTCTATCTGGTTTGGCTGCAGGAACAGTCATAAAATGGAATTCTAGTGGCTGCAGGAATAGTCACTGCTAGATTCTTAACTAATTACTAAAGAAAAAGTAATACTAAACTAATAATTTAAGCTAAAGGAAAAATTACTCACCAAGTGGGCCTCCTTGGATAAGTATCCTCTAAAACTAATGAGAACTCAGATGCTCAAACTTATAACTTCATTTTATTCACTAGAATTCATCAGTACAAAAGAGTAGCATAACTATATTGTTGAAAATATTAAGAGTGCAAGTACAATATTAGATTGTGCAACCTTTAGAGAAGGAGCATCTGATCCTTATTTATACTATTAGCTAAACAAGGCAGTCAACTCCATGAACTAGGAGGATGTCATTTACGGAAAATAGAGAAAGTGGGGCGGTAGTTACACATGCATGGAATCCAGTCAGACATGCATGTCCAACTGCAAATTTAGCACTATAGTAATGCACACATTTTCTCAACAACAATAAAGACCACTACGATGTGGTTACATTTGCTTTGCATGAGGAATCTCCTACTGTCAACCTCCTTTGGCATTTGAAAGATTCCCTTGTTGGATGTTATGGTGCATGCCTAGCTGCAGTGTCTTTCTCAATTTAGTATCCTCAAATTATATCTGCATGACAATGTTAGTATGCGCAATAATTGCATAAATATAACTGATTTAAAGAACATTTATTAAACACATGCAAGATTAATATAGATAGTCCATATAACATGCCATTATCATTAAATTTTGTAGAAATAGGATTAGGCCCAATGTCTATAGTTTGAGGAAATATCATAAAAGTATCAACACTTAACATCAAAGTCCATGATAACTTCAACAACTAAATCATAAACTCTACCACAAATTACACCATAAACTAGACTCATCACTCCCCCCAATCTAAGGTTTTGTTGGTCCTCCAGTAGGGGAAGGGTTGTTCTTCTGCTTGGTCAATGTTGTGAAATTTGCAACTGACAATTGTCCCATATTAGAGTGTGTTGTGTGTGAATCAAGATCCTAGTAGAATCCTCCCATTCTGTCCAATTTGCTCTATCTATGTCTCTTTGTAGAAATATCATATTGGTAGAACCTGAAGTTTGGTACATGCCACATTAGGATGGGTGGCTAAAAAGTTAGGGGAAGCCAGAATCACCCTTTTGTCCTTCCAATGTGAATATATTTGTCAATTCTTTTAAGAGTTGCAACATAGTTCTAGATGGAATGAGGCTTAGCTTTCTTGAGATCATCAATTAGGATGTTCCATCTTTGTGAGAGGTATCTCTTCATAGTTTCCTCTTTTTATTTTCCCTTTGCCTCATATTCACTATAAACTACTTCTATCCAAGGCATTATCCTATTACCATAGCTAGGTCTAAAAACCATTATGTGCCATTCCCTAAAAATATCCCTTGGATTCCTTGATTCAACCCTAATGGACAGGGGGATGTTGGATTCCATTTGTGTATAAGCCCCATATTGCTACCCCCAACTAATCTCATGTTGCACCCAGGACATAAATGCCCTTAATTGGACATCTCCAACATACAACAATGGATTCCAATCATGGTCTTGGGTCACAACATATTTATGCAAATAAAACTCACACAACAAATTCTTCATTTTAGGGGAAGCAATCTGATAAGAATTGAAAAATTCAACAGGGGTCTCAATGGAAGGGTTCAAACCTGAGACAATTCTTGCAAGCTTAAAAAAAAGATATTTCTCCTACAAATGTAGAGCATACACCCTTGGAGGGGTTCTGCACTCTAAAATTTATGGTACCAAGGCTGCCATATCATCCACCTTCTTCTTTAAGGTGGCAATTTCTACATCCTTATCTTCAATCTCCTCATTTCTCTTTTGAATTTCCTTCTTCAACCTACATTTTTCCTCCTTCCACTCCTCTTCTCTTCTTTTCATCTCTTTCCATAAATGCATGGCTACCTTGTGCATTGAAAAATTAGGGAGGTTATGTATTCCTACCAGCATCTTTCTTGGAATTGATGCTTTCTCTTCACAAGGTACTAGCTGTGAGGATTCAGGCTGTCTCATCAATTTTGGCTGCAGGGGCACTAATTGTTCTCCCAATTTTTACTATTGTTACAGGGACTCCTACTCTTGTTCTAGATTTTTCTATAGGATCTCTTGTTGTAGGAAATCCTTATTTTCCTTGTACTCTTGATTTTTGACTTATTATGCAATGTTAGCAAGATCGGCTAATGTTATGTTTGTTGCCACTTTAAATATATCTTCATCCTCGACATTCTCCTACCCCATTGGAGCTTCTATGTCCCCTTGTGATATTTCTCTAGATTTAGGGATTTTCTGCGGAGGCATGCCAAAGGTTGGCTTGGTTGGTCTTTCTTTCCTAGGAGGTTTCTCATGTTTTTCTTTGGCAACAGGATGAACAATGTCAACCTTTCTCTTCTTAGAGCTTGGCACCTCTTTTTCTATCAGCTACCTTTTGGCCTTTCCTTTTCTCATTTCTACCTCTCTCTTCTGTGCCCTAATTTTCATTAGAATTCCAAGTACAACATCATCATCAGAATCAAGGGAAAAAATTTCTTTGTATGAGTGTTATGTCCCAGAAGAGCTAATATCTATGGTTTATTTTGCTGAGGGAGGGTTTACACTAGGGCTTCAATCATGTTAAATATCCTGCTAGACCTACGAGGTTGAGGTAAAACCCTAGGTTGCAAATGATAAGGTCTAATTTGATCAATTTTTATGAATTCTTCCCAGGTCATTCTAGACACATTATGCAGAGACTTCTCAACTAAAAATTTAATCAGACAATGGTGGGAAATGGAATTGCCCCTACCTTTCTAAGTCTTAGCCACTGTGATTGAAAGAAGGTTGCACATAGCACGTTCAACACATTCATCCTCCTTCCATGCCTCATGTGATTCAAAATATTGAAGTGCACATAATGCAAATTCAATTGGTGACCTTCACAGGTGATGTATTTTATGACATAGCTATATTCTTCCATGGCTTGGGTAAAGACATTATCTTCGCACCCTGTTTATCTATGCTCAATGGAAGGTCATTCGGCTCTATAAATTCAGCCCTAGCTGATCTGGTGTCTCTAGAAGTAGGGTAATTTTCACCATCAATAGGTAGCCTTGTAACTTCTACAATTCTTTCTTCAGTCACTATGACCTCCAACCCTTTTACCATGGCCTTCCCTTTAGACAATGTTAGGGTGAATTCTAGTGCAATTTCCTCATCAAAATCATCCATCTTCAGGAAGTAGTCTATCGACCCACAGTTTCTAAATTCGGCTAGGAAAGGTGCATCCTATAGTAGTACATCATGCATCATGGGTTCATTTTGAATTAACCCACCTCCCATTGTCTGCAATCAAACAAACACTATGTGGTTTCCTTCTTACAATTCTCATCTAAAAACCAAATTCACCTTCCTACAATACTTGCTAAATTTCCAATGCCAATGTCGACTGAATTTTCCCTTTCTAATTTACCTTTTCTTGGCAACTTGAGATATGATAGGGTCAACAATGAAAAGGAAGGAGTAATAAAGGAAAGCTATGATAGAGATAAATTGCGGTAGTAGTTGGTGTCACCGCACACATGTGAGTCATCCTCTCACTCAGATTTCAAATTGGCTCAATTTAAATTTTGCTGGCATAGACCAGCATGTATTGACATGTGAGAAAAATATTCACATGCGTCCTCACATGCATGATGATGATTTTATAGAGGTAGGGAATATTGGCATGCTATGGTGAATGTCTATACTAATGTACAACAATTAAGATATAGCAATTAAGATATAACAATTAAATGAATGCACTTAAAGACAATTAAGATATAGCAATTAATGCACACATACCTGAATGTGTGGAGGATTCATTGCAAAGATTGTGGAGAAAGTACCATTCACATTTTTAGGAAATAATTTGAGAAATTAATGAAGATGAGGTGGGATGAGGTGGAGTGGAATGAAGTGAAGTGATGGATGAGAGAGAAAGGTGGAGATGGATGGGTGAATGGGTGGAGAAGTGGATAAATGGACTCCCATGGAAGTGGAAGTCTTTATTATGAGAAGTACATACCTTAATTAGGAAGAAGGAGGGACACTAGGTCCACTTCCTTTGGCTATAGGGAGCTTGGGTGCTGCATGTTTAGTGAATTGTTGCAGGAACTCCTCCTTGGAATTTTTCTAGTGATACAATCTAAGGCGATGACCATTGAAAAGCAACTTAAATCTAACTGGGTCAATAGTAATGAGCTATACAACACCATTAGGGAATACTTAAAAAACCTCATATGGTCCTAGCCACCTTTTCTATAATTTTCCTGCATTGTCCTGATACTTTGAGTCATAGAGCAGCGCCCAATCTCCTAGTTGGAATTTCTTGTCCTTTATGAAATTTTCATGCAAGTTGATTCTCTAATTCTACACTACTTTTGTGTGATGCAGGGCTACTCTCCTCATCTCATCCAAAGCATTTAGCTGCATGATTCTTTCTCTTTGTGCCTCAGAGATATCCATCCCCAAATCTACTGTAGTCCTAAGAGTCTTAAGTTTAAATTCAATGGGAATCATGGTTGTCTTTCCATACAGCAACTCAAATGAAGTGAATCCTATAGTTGTTTTCAAGTTAGTTCTATAGGCCCAAACAACTTCTAGTAATCTGTTTTCCCAATCCTTTCTATGGATAGCTCCTATTTTGGTCAGAATAGCTTCAATTTCTTTATTGATCACCTCAACTTGGCCATTGGCCTGAGGGTGATAAGGAGTAGACTTCTTGTGTCTTATGTTGTACTCATTCACTAGTGCTACAACAAGGGTTGATGTGAATTGATCCCCTTGATCAATCACTATCTCTCTTGGAACTCCATACCTTGTGAAAATATCCTTATAAATGAATTTTGCAACCTTGTTATCTCATAAATTCTTCATCGCCTTAACTTCTACCCACTTTGCTGCATAATCAATGCATAATAAGATATAGGACTTACCATTTAATGGAGGGTCAATGGGTCCTACAAAATCTAATCCCCACTCAGTGCATAATAAGATATAGGACTTACTACCTAAGGGTAAAGTGGCATCTCATTAGATTTGGTTGGTTTGCCCATCTTTGGAATTTGTCACATTTTCTTGTATACCTTCATGCATCCTTGTGGAGTGTTGGCCAGTAATATCCTATGTTCAAAATATTCATTGTTGTCCTCTTGGTTGCAAAATTTCCTCCACATGGTTCATTGTGGCATGCATGCAAAATGTCATTTGTCTCATCTAATCTCACACATCTCCTCATGACATGGTCTGGTCCAGTATAAGACAAACATCCAACAATCCATGAGAAAGGAAAATATTTTTCAATGAATTCCCTTCTCTCTTTTGGAGAGAAGTGATGAGGAACTCTACCTGTGACCAGATAATTAGCTATGTTAGCATACTAGGGTGTTTGTACACTGATAGAGAATAGATGCTCATCAAGAAAAGAGTCATCTATGGCTTGATTATCCCTTGATGTAGTTAGTCTTTAGAGGAAATTTGAAACATTAGCCTTCCCTAGTTTATCCATAATGGTTATGCCAAACTCCTGCATCAACAATAACCATCTTGCCAGCTTACGAGAGATCAAAGGCTTATCCATGAGATACCTAATGGTTGCATGATCAGTGTGCACAAATATTTGGTAACTTGTTTGGTAATGCCTGAATTTGTTCAGGGTATAGATTACTGCCAAGATTTCTTTCTCTGTCACTGTATAGTTGAATTCAACTCCCTATAATTTTTTGCTGAAAAAATAAATGGAATTTTCAATAGCTCCTTCTTTCTCTCCTAAGACTGCTCCTATGGCATAATCTGATGCATATATATGGATGTGGAAAGGAAGCTCCCAATTAGGTCCTTTGAGTACAGGAGCATGAGTCAAGGCTACCTTCAAGTTAGAAAATGACTTGTTATAAGCTTCAGTCCACTAGAATTCAACATATTTATTGAGAAGAGTATACAATGGTGTTGCTATTTTGCTAAAATCCTTGATGAAACACCTAGAATATCCTACATGGCTTAAGAAACTCCTAATATCCTTCTATTTTGCAGGTGTGGGAAGATTTGTGATCACCTTAATCTTTACAGGATCTACTTGAATTCCTTTGTGGGAGATGTAGTGGCCAAGGACTACACCTTCCTGCATCATCATGAAGCACTTTTCCTTATTTAAGGATAGATTTTGGTCTTCACATATCTGTAGGACTCTCCTAAGATTGTCTAATTCTTGATTAAAATCAGCACCATAGGTGGTAAAGTCATCCACGTAAATTTCCATGCAATCAAGAGAGATATTTAAAAATATGCTAATGGCTGCCCTCTGAAAGGTTGCAGATGCATTGCGTAAGCCAAATGGGAGTACTGAGTAGGCATAGGTCCCCCATGGACAAGTAAAGGTGGTCTTATTTTAGTCCTCTGGTGCAATCTGGATCTGGTTGTAGCCTCTGAATCCATGTAGAAAAGAAAAGTATTTCTTTCCCGCAATTGTGTCCAAAACTTGATCTATAAAAGGTAAGGGAAAATGGTCCTTTTTGGTGGCAACATCAAGTTACTTGTAATCAACAAAAACTCACCATTTCCCTCCTTTCTTGGGCACAATCACTAATGGAGACACCCACTCGCTATTCAAAATGGGGTAGATAAATCTTGCATCTAGAATTTTTTGCAATTCCCCTTTTATAATTTCCCTCATTGTAGGGTTAATTCTTCTTTGTGGCTACAACACTGGAGTGCAATCATCTCTGATGTAAATTATATGTGTGCAAAGTTTAGGGTCCAATCCCTTCATATCATGATAATCCCACACGAATGCATGTTGGTGGGTCCTCAATAATTTTTCCAATAACAATTGTTGTTCTTCACTTAGTTTACTGTTAACATTCAAATATTTTCCTTCTGACACCTGCACTTGTGTAGTGAACTCTATCATGGATACTTCCTTAATGCATGGTAACTTTAGCTCATATGGCAGCAATTTATGAGACATACCTATTGTTGTAGGATGAGTGGTTGCAGGAAGAACGTCTATAGGAAGAGTGGCTGTAGGAAGAGTGGTTACAGGAAGAACGTCTGTAGGAAGAGTGGTTGTAGGAGGAGCAGGCATAAGTGTCTTGGATGGAACAACATAATGAGAATATGATGCTTCTTCCACTTCACAATGATTATAAATGATGTTAGTCAATACATCATCCTCTGTTGGACTCAAGGAACACTGAGAGGGGGGTGAATAAGTATTCCAAAAATTTAAACTTCAAATCCAGATCTTAAGCCATCAACAATGCAAACAAAAATAAAGATGCAAACACATGAACAAGATAATCAAAGCACCATAACACCAATATTTTTTACGTGGAAAACCTACTAGGGGAAAAACCATGGTGGAGATTAATCCACAATTTATATACTCTCTTAAAATAATGAAGAAAAGGGAATGCACATACATTTAGGCACACTACCTAGAGCTCACTGCTCAAAATAAGGAAGGCTCGCTACCTTAAAAAATGCTAGAGATTATAAAAAAAGTTTTAACTAAGAAGATAGCATCTCCAAATTATTATATTTAGTTCCAATGAAGCTTAGTAAAACTATCTTCAACCCTTCTGTTTGACTCTGTATTTTTGCTATGCTCTACTCTACTCTTGTCTATTTTTCTACCCTTCTAAAACTGTGCATAGATCACTTCAATCACCCTTATGATACTCGAACACACATTCACAAAATTTTACACTTTTTCTCATCACCAAAATGAATTACTGATCTCATTAATATATCCACTAACAAGGATTTCAAACACTATATGTCAGCTTCACACAAAATATAGTATTCTCTACATGTCAGCTTCAAATCATAATTTTTTTTTGATGTGTTCCCACACATGTTGGGAAAACCATAGCTAGGACCCAAAACAAAATTCTCAAACATAGAAACAATTAAACAATCATCCCTTATACATCTGCAACACACTTCATTGATAAGGTCAGCCACAATGAGAAAATAAACAGAAAAACATTATGTCAGATCTCTTTACTCATACACAGATTAATGCAACATCACAATACTTACCAATAAGGCACCATACATGCTTAACAACCTATCCTGGGGATCCACAACACAAGATGATCATCCGGTGAAGCATATAGATTGACATGCTAATCGGATACCCTGTTCTTCATGCTTTGTGTCGGTAAAACACTGTACTTAACTTTAGCTGACGATGTGACTAGATTTGGATCTGCAGACCAAAATAGTGACTTTAGTTACCATCAATGACAACACTATAAGCCATACCAATAATCTCCTTGAGCCATATGCCAACATTCTCATCTTGAAGTTGCATAAAAAAGCTTCTACCTAGCATCATAATATGTGACACAAAATTAACTTCCTCGGCCTCTTCACCAATATGTGACCATACAGGATCATCCTCATAATGAGATGGCTAAGTAGGAGGATAAAGAACAAAATTTTTGGTGCTCTTCCCATCTGAAATGGTCATGTCACCTGATGGACATCCAATTTATGCATTTGTAGTTGCTAACCATGGCCTTCCAAGAATAATGGGATACCTGCCTAGTGTAGCTTTAGGAGAAGGAATCCTAAAGTCTGCTAGGTACTCCTAGGAGTCCAGAACTACCACAAGATCCTCCACTATACCATTAGGCTTAACCATAGAACTATCAGCAAGCTACAGGACAATAGGAGTAGATCTCATGCTTGCAACATTTAATTGTTGTAGGATATCCTTGGTCATTACATTTATTGTTGCTCCCAAATCAATTAGTGCATTCTTTATTTGGATCATGTTTATAACGATTGCTACCACAAGACTACTTGGATCATTGTATTTAGGGATAGTCACTTTTCCAAGCACGATGTCAACTAGTTGTCCCACCACATGGACTATAGTTGGGTTTTTCTTTTTCCTACTTGGCTTCTTGAGGCATGCTTCCTTGGTTTCCTTGCCATAGATTGGGATATCCTTTATGGCTTGGAATAAGGATTTGGACACATATATGCTTTAGCTGATCTAGGATGGAAAATAGATAGGGCTTCATTCTCCTACATCATGAGTATCCTTTTCTGAAATGAATTCCATTGTTTATGATTCCTTTAGCTTACATATGCACATAGTCATATGGGTGCTAAAGTTAGGGCTAGATGTAATGACAAAAATTGTACTCCCTTCTTGGAGATAGTGCAATTTCTCATTTAATCTAGACCTATTTTAGTACTCTTGCATTAATGACCCTTTAATTCATCATTAATAGATCCTTAATGCACTGTATTTCATACCTCAAGGCTTATTTCAGCTAGAAACTTGACAAAATCCACAAAAACATAAATATTTCTAACACATCCAAAAAATCTAGGGTGGGACTCATACGCCACCTTTGGCATATGAGTCCCCCTAGGTGGGACCCATACACCACAAGTGGCTTTCTATGAGTCCCACTTGGGCCCTTTTTAGGGTTTGAGTTGGAAATTCAAGTTTTCAATTTAAAATTTTGGTTGATGTCGGCTTTTGAGATCTAAATAATGGTAAATTGGTTGTATTGCCTATATAAACAAGCTTCTACAGTCATTTTTTATCTAAGAAATAATTTTTAGAAGAGCAATTTCAAGATCCAATCATTCAAGAGCATTCAAGCATTGTTCACAAGAGCATTCAAGAGCATGTAATTAACAAAGTTGAAGCTTTGGAGCAACATTATTGTGTTTTTGTATGTCTTCAAGCTGACTTTCATCCAAGATCTAGCATTATCAAGGGTTGATTATGGTTTTTTATGGTGAATCATGATGGATTGTAGGTTGGGGAGATGCAACTAGTCATCAAGCCATACAATCCATCATTAGGGCTCTTTGGGGTGACTAGGGATCTTTGAAAGTGAGTCTTCCATGTCTATGATTCATTCTCACATGTCATTCTAACACAATAGAATAGGGTTGCATTGCATTTTAGATTTCTTAATCTTAGAAACACTTAAGGTTAGGGTTTAAATTCCTATTTACATTCATGATTCATTGTTTCTATCAAGGTTTATTTACCAAATTGGGGGTTTGACCGAGGCAAACCCCCCATAAGAAAATCAAGTCTATATTCTATTTTCTTAGTCTTTTTATAGGTTTGGATCTAGAAATCAATTTGGAAGGGAAAAAAAGATTGGAGCATAGATCTAAACTTTGAATTCCTAAAAAAGTAGAATGGGACTGATATGCCAGAAGTGGTGTATGAGTCCCACTATAGGAAAAATTTCTAGAATTTTGCAGATCTAGAATCTACACTGTCAGAAACCTATTCTAGAACAGAAACGTTATTCTAGGACTAATATGCCTAGACTAGCATATAAGTCCCAGTGTGCCCTAATTTCAAAAAATTAGTGTTTGAAAGCTTATTCCAGTCTTCAATTTTCCAGGTGCACACCTTTCATTTCTCAAATTTTTGTTCTATTTTACATGCTTTCTAAGGTCATTTAGTGAAGTATTGCATTAATATAGGTTTAAGCATTAGGTTTTTCATTTCATTAATCTTTCCAAGCACTAGCTTGGTGGTGAACCCCTCATTAGTTTATAATAGGACCGTAGGACAACCCTATTACAAGATCTCTTTCTCCTTTGCATTTCTTAGATTGAGATCTCTAGGGTTTCCCTTCAATGAAATGGAGTAAAATGTATTGTTCTATGTCCTAAACCACAAAGAACCTATTTTATTTCATTTCATAACTTAAAGCTACTCTTGAAGATCTTGAAAAAGCTGAAGGTGAAAAACAAATTCTAGAAAAAATTCTAGGAGAAGCAAACGAATGTGTCAAAAAGTTGAGAGAACAAATGAAGAAGTTTAGAGAAATACATAAAAAAGTTAATGAATAGTTGAAGAAGGAAAATGAAGATATTACCAACCTAAAAGTACAAGTGGAAGCAAATAATAGAATTGAGGATTATTTGAATGCTAAGATACAAAGAAAGACTGATGAATGCACAAATCTTGAAAAAGAAGTGGTAACCCTAAGATAAAATATGGAGAAGGAAACGACTCATGAGGAAAAATTAAAAACAAGTACTACTATGCTTGATCAACTAATTGTAGGGAAAAATCTATCTATGGATAAAGGTGGTTTGGGACTTGAAGAAGGACAAATATCAAGGGAAAATTAGACACATAAGAAGGTTGACAATCAAAATCAGACTCAAGGCAATGATAGACAATCTAGAAATCAAAGAAGCAATGCTAGAAGACCTCTTATTAGACAACCAAAGTCTCAAAGGTACCTATCTTTTATTGGTATTTTTTTTTCATGCAATAAATTTGGGCATAAGGCTATAGAATGTAGAAGTAGAATGAACTATAATGTTGGATACTTTTCTCGAAAATGTTTTGTATGCAATAAATTTGGATATAGGGCTACTGAGTGTAGAAGTTACATGATGAATATATTCAATACTGGTAGAATGTTTCAATCCTTTAATGTCTAGTATTATACATGCAATGTATTTGGACATAAGGCTAACCAATGTAGATCAAGAATGAATAGAAGTTAGTTTGTTTAGAAAAATTTTGTATGCTACAATTGCAACAAACCTGGACATATTTCAAGAATTTGTAGAAGTGAGAATGGAAGGAAGACTAGTCTAGAATAGAGGAATGAACCTGTGAAGAAAGTTTATCCTACATAAGTGAAGAAGGAAATGGAGAAGATTTAGAAAATAATCATTGAAGCAATCATTTAGTATATTATCATTCTAGAGATTGATATAAATAACATTCAAGAAAAATTACCTCTAGCTGTGTGGAATGCATTGATGGAAAGAAGACATGAGGCTATTGAAAAGGAAGATTTAAGATGAAGTCCAATGCTCTAGATGAAATAGGTTCCCCTCTATCTAAAAATGAAAGGGCCACACTAATTGAAGTGTATAACAAAGAGTTTAGGGTTAAACATAGAGTAACCATACTTATGGGAAGAGAAGAGGACTGGCCATAAAAGCTAAAAAAAGATATAGTGAATATGGTTAGAGATATTACATAGAAGTTTGGGATCATTCCGGTTTCATAATCCAGAACAACTCAAGAAAAGGAGAATGATAATGCAAAGGTTATTGATGTAGAGGAAAATATTCCTCAAATTACCAATTTACCTATTTTCAAAGTAGGTTCAAAAGATGTAAATTCTCAAACTATGGAAGAAACTTCATAGTTTGATGACACAAAGAATGTGGTGATCTCTCCACCACTGGTAGATAATACAAATTCCTCTCCAAATACATACACTCCTTTAGAAGATATTGAAAATACAACTGATGAAAATAATGAAGACTACAATAAGATTGATGCCAATGATGATTTTGAAGACCACCATGACAAATGGAATGAGGACATTGGAAATGAAGGTGAAGAAAATAAAAATGGAGAAGAATAAAAAGGTCAAGAAGAAAAGAAAAATGATACGAAAGATGATGTGGATAAAAAGGAGGATGAAAAAAAAGATAGACAAAAGGAAAACCCCTCCAAAAAAGTAGAAGAGAAGGAAGAGAAGCATGAAGAAGGATTTAACCAGCCATCAAATTCATTTGGATAATCCTCTTTTAATACACTCAAGGGTCTTTTGAAAAGGAGAAAAAGGATTCAATCAACCATTCCTCCCCAGTTGATTCAACTCCCATCATATCAAGGTTGTGTAGATCTGAATAATATATCACCTATTCAGAGGATGTAGAACTTTTCTTACCTTTGAATGAAAGGAGATTATAGAGACTCATTAGAAGGGGACTGAACTAATCAATGATGCCATCAAGGATCTACAAGATGCTACCCCTGGTACCATAGTTGAAAATTCTCTAACACCTATTGAGAATTTAAATATTCTAGTTGATTCACTTGAGGAGTATACCTCTAGCCTAAAGGAGAAGACTGTACAAGAAGATTAGTCAAGGATTGCTGAGAAGAGATTTCTTGAGCTTTAGGATAGATGTACAATTGCACATAGCAAGGTGATGAAATGCTTGAAAGAAGTGAAAAAATGTGAAGATGAAGACCAAACATTATTCACGTATTGTATGAGGTGGCCAGATGTCACCCAAGGCATTAAGTACCTAATGGAATAAATAGAGTCACAATTAACTAATTCCTCTAGAGCTTATGACCTTGCAAAATATAAAAACTATGCCTCCTAGAATGCCATTTTAGACAAGTGAAAAATAAGTTCTTCACTTTTCAAAGAAAGATAGATGTTATAAGGTTTTTTGGACAGCTTGGAGACTTAGTAAAGTGCAAGCATATACCAATATCAAGTGCTCTTGTTGAATTTAAGAACATTGCAAAGATAAATCCTAATCCCAGTACTCCAAAAGAGGGAGAGGATATCTTAGTGAAGTTGGAATTAATGTATAAGGCACTTGTTGTAGCAAAAAATCTTTGGATTGAAGGAAAACCTGTCTAGCAAGCAATAATTAAAAATCTTGAAGGTAATTCCTCCTTCGGGTGAACATATTTCACCTTGTATATTATTACTCTATTTTAGTTGCTTTCAATTTTTCTTTCCTGTACATATGATCGAATGTAATTCTTGGGATAACTCCGTAAGGGGGAGCCAATCATTTCATTTCATATTTCCTTATGTACATGTGTCTCACTGGCACACCCTTTTTCCTTGATGTCAAAGGGGGAGAATTTTTGGTGCTAGAGTTGTTAAGATATTGTGTCTTGAGAGAAGTTTTGATGTATGTTTGAAAGGGGGAGTTAATACAAGTCTTTGATGAATGTTTGGAATTTTTGGAGAATTTGGAGATTAATTTTTGGCATGTGTTTCCATCATTGATAAAGGGGGATATTGTTGAAATAATGAAGAAGGAACCCTTTGATGTGTTTGCATTGATGCCAACATTGATTGTTGACAATTTTGTTTGATTTGGTAAAAAAAAAAAAAATTGACATCTTGATCCAATAATTTGGTATGGAATTGCTCATGTTATAAGATTGGCTTATGAGGTTTTTTTATGTTATTCAAAACTACTAAAGGCATCTATGATCAAAATTTCAGCAATTTTGAATGAATAGGCTGAAAGTTACAACTAGAAAAAGTTTGACATACAGATTTTTGGCTCTATATAGTGTAAATCGGTATGAGTTATTTGGTTTGCATTCCTTTGAAGTTTGGATTTAAACTCTGCAATTGTGGGATATGGTTTATATATGTAAACATCATATATATTATAGATGGCACACATTTATTTGGTTAGATGGATCATTGGTGTGTGATTAATTGGCTTATTTTGTGTTTAGGTCTAATTCTTGGCCGACCTAACACATGTTATGTGTTGTAAAGAAAAGGTATGTATTGTGGATGTTAGTAAGACTTATTTTAGTTCCATGCTGACCTAAATCAAGTATTTCATGTTTGAATTGAGTGGGAAGATGTTTTTTGAATCAAGTGTTGAGCCGACAGAGGTAGTTTAAATTAAAATAAGGCTACATCTAATTAGGTTGACCTAATTTATGTATGTGGATGTCATAGGGTATATATGTAGGAAATTTTTGAGTTACATAGGGTGTTAAAAATGTAATGTGATGTGTGTGAGATCTGATATTGTGTGAACTTGCAACTTTATATGTGTGAGATCATAATAAGGGTAGAATTACTATGAATGTTGAGTGATTCTTGTGTAGAGTAGTATTTTATATTTAGAGCTTCATAGGAACTGAATTTAGCACAAGGAAATTGTACCTTACATAAATTCACACTTTGGCTATGTAGCCACTTTTTTTTTGTATCTATTTTTGGCTATGAGCCTTGTAAGGACAGTGAGTCTTGCCAATGAGCCCCTGTAATATCTTATAACCGGTTATAATATATTGTGAGCTAATCCTCACCATGTTTTTTTTCTTTTTGGTTTTTCCATGTAAAAACCTTGGTGTTCATGTGTTATGTGGTCTTGTGATCTCTTTCATTTTTTCATTCATTATTTAAGTTAGATACACTTTGTTAATTTGATGGTTTGTGATTAGTTGGTTATAGAGAATATTGATTCACCTCCCCTCTCAGTATTCTAGGTGTTCAATTGTTTGTGTGGTTCAATGTATTGTGATAAAGCTTAATTGTGGAAAGGTTTTATTTTTATTATTCTTATGACTTTTGTTATAGTATGTTTGATTTTTTATATGTATGTGGCTTTTATGTGAATTGATTAACTATTTATAATGTAAAAATTTCTTTAAGTGCTAGGTATAAGGATAAGGGGTTTACTCAACCTATAAATTAGCTTTTAATATGATTTTAACCACCTTAATATTCTCATTTCAAATGAGTGGAAAAAATGGGATTAGTTGTGTGTTTTAGGAAAAAGGGATCTAGGGTCTTAATCACACTTTTTAACCTACAACATTACGGGGACACAAAAACATCATAAAAGACCACTTGGATACTATCCTTATGGAAGAGATAGAATGGTTGAATAGGGTTTTGATCCTCTTTGGGGGTTGATTTGATTGGAATGGATGTGATGTGTGTGACTTTTTAAATTTAAACTAGGTCAATTATGCCACTACAACAAACTGATGTAAATTCAGAATAACAAAAGATTGTTCAACATAAACTGATAATATAAAAGTAGAGGGAAGAGACAAAGGAACCTAACATTCAAATCTAGTGAAAACTAGCTATTTAGGGGTGTGGGAACCTTAGATTAAGAATTATAGTTTCAAGAATCTAAAAGAAGGTACAAGTGTGTTTCAGTCTAGAGGTGCTTCTTATCAAAATTCAAATTCAAAAAATTGTCTATTTGATGAATTTGATATTTTGTTATTTTTATGAATGAATGTGCTTAAATGCTTGATCTTGATGTTAGGTTTTCAATATTCTCTAAATCCACTTCAAATATGTCAACTATAAGAAAGAGTGGAGGGAAATTCTTGTGTCATATAGGGGCTTGCCTAAGTCAAACTTTGTTTTGGTGTTTCCACACCCACAATGGCTATGATGATGTTGGATAAAGAGTGATTACAGTTAGTTGGGTAGAGGCGAATGGATAAAGAAAATGATAAATCAAAGTACTACAACTTGCCACTCAAATATACTCTCCTTGATGGACTGAAGTCATGTCACACATCTCATGCAAGGAGAGATTGATAATTTATTGAAGATCCTACAAGTGTTAGTACTCACAAAATAATAAACATAAAACATGAAAAAATATTACATGATGATCTACATTTATAACAAGAATCTTGATTGATGAAATGATGTTTATTTTTCTCTTGAATAATTTTTAGAATGCTCAATTAGAATTCAAACTATGGGTAAGTGCACAAAGATAGGGGTCCAAAAAGGGGTCTTAAGTGACCACTTTCTTTTAAAATAAGGAAATACTAACCTTGGATGAGAAATTGAGGATGGTTACACTTTTTTTTTAAGATGCAACAGACACAAGGGTCATAGTGCTCTGAATCTACTTTCTAAACTACTAATTTTTTTAAAAAATGGTAGAGATTAAGGGGTTGAAAAAGGGGGGCCACACAAATTGGTCCTATTTTTTCAAAAAAGCATAACATAGTGTTTGTTGTGGCTCCCCAAAACTGTTAACTTTTTTATTATTATTTTTAAAAGTGCTTTAGCGAGAAATTAGCTAACAACATGTAGTTTATCCCCTTTTTTTAATAATTTTTAAATGAATATATGATTTTTATTAATTTTCAAAGTGGACACATCTTGAAAAATAGAAATTTGAGTGTGCTCCCCCCTAAATTTTTGAAAACTAATCGAAAATATTTTTTTATAATATGTGTAGAATGGAGTCTAGTTTCTAAAAATGTAATATATGTGAAATTTCAATGAATAGTTAAAAAAGAAAGTAAAAAATACCAAACATTGTTTTTTGAGAAAAAAAAACGAATACAACAACAAAAGAAATTAAAAATGAAGGCCTTAACATAGTCAAAATGTGAAAAAAATTTACACAATTAGATAAATAAGAGAGAGCTTAACATTACCTAGGTGTTTTTTACTCAACCTTGAAACATGTACAAACCTGATGGAGAGCATGGATGAGATTATGTGAAATTTTCTAGAATATGCAAAAGCACATTTTTGGGCATTGGAAAGGAAATCTAAAGCTTTGGGTTGGAAATCCAAAGAAAATCCAATCCAAAGGATTGGAAATTCCCAAAGCAAGAAAAACATGAGCATGCTATAATGTGCTCACATTATGTGAATGCTTTCACAAAACATGAGCATTTTATAACACACTTGCATTTTGTTTTGCATTGACAATTTTTCTCTCTTATTTTTTTTCTCTTTCTTCTTATATTTCAGTGAAACTATATAAGTTGAAATTTATATATGGACATAAAATTTCTTATACTTTAAGTTATATTCCATGTATATAGTTTCAAAATGTTAGAGAGTGGTTTTAGATCTCTAGGAGTTATAATGCAAATTCTAGTTTTTGGAAGATCTTATAATTTTTCAGACTTAGTCAAATTTCAATATTCAACATGTCAAATTTCAATAATGAGGAGGTAAAATTTTAGTAATCAACAAGTTGTATCACTTTTCTCTCTTTATCTCTCTATCTCACTCATTTTTTATCTCTTGCACTCTAGACCTCTCTCTTACTATCCCCATCTCCTTATCTAACTCTCTCCCTTTAGATAAAAAACTACCTCTCTCTCTCCCTCCCTCTCTCTCTCTCCATCTCCTTCCCTCTCGACTTATCTCTATCACCTCTCTCTCACCTCACTATCTCTTCCTCCATACCTCTCCCTCCCTCTCTCTACCTACCTCTCCATCCATCACTCCCTACCACTATCTCTCTACACCTCTCTATCCCACCTCTCTCCCTCCCTACCTCTCTCTCCACCCCCCATTCCCTCTCTACTTCTTTCTTTCTCTACCTCTCCTTCCCTCTCTACTTATCTTTATCTCTCCCCTCCCTCTCTCTACCTACCTCTTGCTCCATCACTCTCTTTGTTTCTCTCTATCTCACCTCTCTCTCTCTCCCTCACTACCTCTCCCTCCCTCCCTCCTTCCCTCTCTACTTCTCTATATCTCCCCTCTCCCTCCATCAACCTATTGTTGGAGTTAAAATGACACTGAGAGGGGGGGTGAATCAGGTCTTAACAGATTTGACCAAATTTTCAAAAACTTCAAAACATATCACAAATTTGTTCTCAATATTACTCTGATTAATGCATTCATGAGTTGAATGTAATCATTCATAAACAGAATTGAGAAAAGTAATAACTCAACAGTGAAGAGAAACAACAACAACATAGTAAAACAGAAAGAACACAGAAGAACAAAGAGGCACAATATTTTGCTGAGTGGAAAACCCTCTTGGGGTATAAAAACCACTCCCTAAATGCCTTCCTGGCTTAATCTAATAATCAACTATTCACAATGCCTTATAGGCTGATTTTTGAGCACCCACTCAAGGAGCACCAACCCCTCATTTAGAGATATCTATCTCAAGGAGTACCAACCCCTCAAATTATGTTTTGAACAATAATAAAGATTCAAAGGGTTTCTCTATTTTCAGTTGAACACATATCTCTCTGTTTTCTCATCTACAGAATACCTTAAAGATTCAATAACTGAATCCCTAAAATACCTCATAGAGAAGAAACTCACAATCTTTGCATCTTATTATACATATTTTATTGTAGAGTTTTATCCATATATTTTTATACAGCCAAGGAATGATAATCTCATAATTACATCAACAGTCGAACAGAAAACTAAGTTTTCTGCAACTATATATACATCTTGATTTGCATGCAAGATAGGTAACTGTCTTCAGAAGTAACGACTGAACAACCAAACAAGACAAGAGCCGTTTCACCCAGCTAAGAACCGTCCTCAACTAGTCTAAAGCTAATGAGATCATTTTTCTGCATAAAACGCAATACTGCCCACTACAGAAAATCATAACATCTAATGCATGAATGACAATACTCAGTCAGGGCATCATTTGTCATATTAGTAACAGAGATGTAGAGAGAAGTTAAAGAAAAATAGTGATTGTAAACCAGTATAAGCAGCATGAAATGCATAATTGAAAGTACCAAATAGATCTGCAACTCCCATGACTCCATTATCCACTGTCGAGCTTCCAGACAGAAATGCACCAAATAAACCTTCCATAAACCTTTGTAGGAACCGTTACAATCAGCAAAAATAGAAACGTAAACATTCATGATAGCGGCTAGGCTAGGGTTCGATACCTAGCAAAAAGAATAAGCTCAAAATGTTTTCCCTAACAACCTTTCAATTCAATCGATGACACATTATGTCGTAGGCAACTTTAACATTGCCAGACAACCTTATGGTTGTCACTTTTGCCAAGATCCATCAGAGTCGGGAGAAGTCATAATGAATACAACATGCTACGCCGATGGACTTCCTTAGAATTATTCATTCGTTGAGACATAAGGAAACTTCTCACTGAGATGCCCTTAAGTTTCATTCACTATCGCTGTGACCAAACGAGATCAGAGAGACCTCTTGTAGACTACATAATGTTTTTGAGAGCCTTCAAACATCCTTCAGGTCATTGAAACAAAAAGTATCTTTCACCGAAAAGACATCATTATTCTATCGCTATAGCTTTTGATATCGGAGAGACATCATATAGATCAACTTTGTTGTACCGATAGACATTTGATACACACTGTCGCTGTGACAATTCAATACCTATGCCGAAGGCCTTTATCATTTCCAAGTCGCCAAGATAATACATAGTCGAGGAGACACTATATAGACTGCCCCTTGTTTTTCTGAAACATCCTGAGCTCACAATAGATCACCAAGAGAATTAACTTCTCATACTGACAGAGACCATTTGTATTCCATCGGTGAGACATATCAAAGTCGGGGAGACCTCTCGTAGAATGCATGAGTCATACCGAAACAAAAATTTATTCACTGAGTCGTTGAGACCATGCCAAACTTTTTGAAAGCACTTCAAAAGACTTAGTCGGTAAGACCAAAGTGTTTGCTAAGACATTCCCTCGAAATAAAAACTCATGCCGATATGCAAATTTTTTTAACTGGCGGTCGGTGTGACATAGCACATTCGTTATGACTTCACACCGAAAACAATAAGTCAGGCCAAAGTGAATCCCATAAGTGATGTCGGTGAGACAAAACCACTTCGCCGAGACCTATTCCGAGAACCTTGACTCTTACCGATACACATCCATCCACCATTGGTCGGTGTAACATTGCAATCTTGCTATGACTTCATACAGATGGGATTACACTATGTCGATAGACTTCCACATGTATTGGTTGGGGAGACAATATGACTTGGCTATGACCTCAGCCTGACGGCCAAAGCTTATGTCGAAAGACCTTTCTGTTGTCACCATAACAAAAACAAGGTCTTGCCGACAACTGCTAGAATGTTAAATTCAATCGACATGACATCTAAAATGTCTTGCCGATAGGCAACTCAGACATTTCAAAGTGGATCGGGGAGACCCTGCCATACTCATGCCGATATGTGTAAGCCCAAATAACTATAATGCCTTCAAAAATGTGAGAACAAAGAATGTAATCAAATGGCTTGTAATCATGTGAAATACACCTAATATGCAAAGAGAACCATCCTGACAAAGAAACCATCTTTCAAACTCTGTCAGTTAAAGAAATAGCATTCATAACATGAACTAGAAATATCATCACCATGAATTTGAAACATAACAAATAACTTTCTGAAGTGCCAATATAAATTATAAGGATCCAAACTGAGACTGATCACCAAAGAGAACCAACTGAAAGAGATTTTTTCATCAAGGACAAACCATAAACACAACTGAGATCCAACAAACTCCCCCTTTGTCATTGATGGCAAAACACAAATGACTCTCCCCCTTTTGCCTCAATGACAAAGAGTAGAAGA
>VDFB02390784.1:0-16351 GCA_007258455.2 Sequoia sempervirens | reverse complement strand
CTCATACACCCAAGGTGGCATATGAATCTCAGATCACCAAATCTAGGCTAAACAACCTAAAAACACCTAAATTATGATTGGATGTTGGTTCATGTCGGGATTATCCTCAGAAATATGCATTAAAAGAGTCTTGTGGATGCAAAATAAGGCCAAATAAGGCATAAAGAAGCCCAATTATTTAATGAAACCCTTGATTAGTGTGAAAGTTTTAGGATACACTTTACAACACCCAAAATAAGGCATGATTAAGTTCATTTAGTTTACAAGGGCCCAAAACTTAATGTGAAGGTGTAAATAAATACACTTTACAACATTAAATTAAGGCAAAATTAGGTCTATTTAGCTTAAAAGGGCCCTAAATCCAATGTGAATGTAGAAAATACATTACAACACTAGATCAAGGTGACATTAGGTCCATTTTAATGTTAACCATTCCCAAATTAAGTAAGGAAAAGGGATTCTTTTTTCGTTGCCACACCTTTGTCATTTCCTCTAGAATGATTGGGGATTGGATCCTTGTAGATTCCCATGTCTCTATTTCTGGAGGGCCTAGGATGATGTTTAATGTCAATCTCTCCTTTTTCTATTAAGACTTGTATGATAATTTTGAGCCTCATCCATTTGTTTTTTGTGTGACCCTTGATTTTGTAGAATTTGTATTGATCATTCTCATTGTACCAAGGGGGTTTAAAGTTTGGTTCCTCATAGTATGTTCTATCGAGAAGCTTGATAAAGTTTGGTTTAACGAGTTTATGCATAATTACCTCAAGATGTTCCCCCAATGGAGTGAACTTTCTTCTAGTTTTATTACTTTTCCTTGAAAACCCTCTTTGATTATCCTGACCTTGATTTGTTTGTTGGTTATTCTATTGGTTGTTTTGAGGATACATAAGTTGGTTATTTGGTGTGTTGTTTTAAGGATAGCTTGGTTGATTTGCTTGGACAATTTTTTGTGGATTGTTAGGGGGTTGTATGTTTCACCCAAATTTGGCATCAACAAATCCATCGTTTGTAACATTATTGTTTTGTGCCCATGTTTAAGTTTTTCATTAGAAATAGAATCTCAGTCCTTGTTGTTATAGAGTTTAATGACTCCCCTTGCTATGAGAGCTCTTTCGATGACTAAACCTTTTTCAATGGTTTCTTCAAAATTGCTAGAACATAACATGGTGAGTTGGTAGCTAATGTCCCCTTGAAGGTTAGAGACAAAGATTTCCACTAGTTGTTTTTCGGGAATGGACCACTTACACTTACTAGCTTTGTGTCTCCATCTTTGTAGGTATGAAGTAAAGGATTCCCTTGGTTTCGTTTAATCTTATATAGGTTGGGGATGGTTATGTCTTACTCTATGTTATAGGAGAATTGCTTAACAAACTTATCTAACAACTCATCAAAGGTTTTGATATCGGGTAGTAAATGAGTGAACCACTCAATAGCTACATCATCGAGACTTCATGGGAAAAGTTTCATTAAATAGGAGTCATTGTTTTGTGCATCCATGCAAGCTACTAATAATTCTTGTACATGTTCTATTGGATCCCCTCTTCCCTTGTATTTTTTGAATTTGGGTACTTCAAAGTTTTTAGGGAAGGGTATCATGGTTATGGAACGATTGAAGGGATATGGACATATGTCTTGTAGAGCATAACTATTCTTTGGTTTTCCAAGTTGAATGTTTGATATCCTTTGGTTTAGGTTTTGGATTTGTAAGGTTATGTCATCACTTTGTGCATTCGTTTCATAAGGAGGGATATTATAACCTTGCTACCTCACAATTTTTTACACACATTGTATTGTGGGGTTTGTATATATGAGGTCCCTTAGGCCATGTTGTGAGTGTAGGATGATGGATTGGGTCCTTGAGGACTGATGTGAGTGTAAATATGAGGTTGTTTTTGAAGTGTGACACGTTGTTGTTGGGGTGTGATGTTTTTTTGTTGAGGTGTGATGTGTTGTAGTTGAGGTGTGTAGGTTTGATATTGTGATGGAACTTGTTGTGCACCAATGTTGTGTTGTGGAGGATTGGTTCCTTTATTTTGAAGGTGTGTGCTTTGTTGTGGTTGAACATATGTTTGATGTTGGGTATTTGAAATTTTGTGGTGTTGGAACGCACATTTGATGTTGAGGATTTTGGGTAGATGACTATGTGTGAGGATCATAGGATTGTGGTTGATGCATGTATTGAGTTTGATCTTGGATATTTCCTTGGTACATGCTTTGATCTTGTGGGTTATTGGTTTGTGGTGGTTGTTCATATATGGGTAGATTTTTTTTTTGATACATGTGTTGTCCTTGAGGAGTGTTGTTAGCATGTAGTTGTGGTTGCAAAGGGTTGGTGCCTCGTTGGTTCACTACATGTTGTTGTGGTCTTGGTGGAGGATTTACCATGTTTTGCATATTAACACTAGGGCCTTGTTGTTGGGTGTTCCAAGATGTCTCATATATGTTGGATCCCATTGTATTAGTTTCAACATTATGTGGTGGCATGTTTTGACTTGTCAATAGGTTTGGATTCTCTCAAGCATGTTGAGCTACCACAACTTGTTCAATTTGTGAGGGATGTCTATACAATGGATTCTCCACATTTTGTGGGAAAGATTGATCATTAATAGGTTCCTTTGAGAACAAAGGTGGTATCTTGGGATCCACTGCTGGTTTATGTATTTTTCTTACCACTTATTGGTGTCCCAAAGGAATGAGAGTAGGATACTTGAGAATTTCAACATTAAAGTCTATAGGTAGCTTGGCACCACTTTGTGCTAGTTTGAGGAAATATGTATTTGGATATTTCCCAATCATTTTTTCCATTAGTTTTTTGCATTTTAGGATCTTGGGAGTGCTCTAAAAGTACTTCGTCATTGATTTCCTTGTCACTATCATACTCCTCTATGATCATATCTATAGGATTAGGATATTGATTTTGTTGCCTAGAAAATTTGTCTTGATGTTTAAGATGTATTTCAACATCACTAGGTGGTGTATTTGGTTGAGCTTTGAATGTTGGTTGTTCCTTAGGAGTTGAGTATGTCTTAGGATCATAACCCCATGGTTGAGATTCCTCATTGGTTGTATTGGTGTTTGGTACACTGGAGCTACTTTTGTTGGCTTCCATTTTCTTTTTATGTTGAGATCTTGTAGTCATAAATGAGCTCAAAAGACATTGGTGAGTTTGAGATGACAAGTTATGTAAATGTGATGGTGTTTGGAGTTGGGATTTTGTTTGGTAAAATGATGTATAAAGGGGTTATTTGTAAACCTTTTGGACAATGGTTGTTGATTGTTGGATTTGGATTGGTGTTGATGTTGGTATCGTTGGATGATCAATTTTGATGTTGGATGATAAGATTTTGCTACTCAACCCTATGATGAGGAGATGAGCTGATTTTGGATGTTGTTTGATAAATAACGTTATAATGTTGGATGCTCAAATCCTAGGATAAGAGTA
The DNA here is from genome assembly GCA_007258455.2 of Sequoia sempervirens. Lineage (NCBI taxonomy): Eukaryota > Viridiplantae > Streptophyta > Pinopsida > Cupressales > Cupressaceae > Sequoia > Sequoia sempervirens. The sequence continues at coordinate 12,906 of VDFB02390784.1, read as the reverse complement.
TGAGTGAATGTTTGATGTTTTGATTTGATGCTAGTTTAGAACACAAAGTGCACAAGACTCAAATCATTTTTTTTTATGTCTTAGAGGATATGATGATTCCTTCACTTGAACTAGCTATGAGGTTGCAAGTAAATGTTGTAAGAAAATAGCAAGATGATGGTTTGATTTGTTGTGTTTGATGTGTTTCCAAGACTAGGTTGATGTTTGGTTACTTATGGTAATGTTGATAGGATATGGTGCAAGTTTTATTTTGATGTTGTATCTGAAAGTGATAGTTACGAACCCTAAGTAAACCAAGTTCAAAGTGTAGGATAGTGACGTTGGATTATGAATGACAAGTCCAATGATGACAATGTTGTTTGAAAATTGAGTAAGGTATTAGGCCAATGTTTTGAAACTATATTTTCACAAATTTTGAGATTTTCCAAAAAGTAGGATGATTACGGCTTCTATCTAGGACGATAGTGAAAAAACTTAGGACAATAGTGGGTTTTGTTCTTAGGATAGCTATGATAATCCTAACAATAGCGGTCTCTATGTAATTTAGTGATTGACAAACATAAGTGACAATAGTGGTTCTGTGCACAAAAGCGGTTAGAAAATAGAACGACTGTGGCAGGATTCTAGAACATAAGTGGTAAAATTTACAATAGAGGCTCGGTTTTGATAGTTTTTCAATTTGTTTGATAGGTTTTTGAAAATTTTTGCAAGTTTGATTGTGTTTGATCTGATGTATGAGATAATGTGTTTGAGATACAGCAAGTGATAAATCATAAAAAATAGTGTATGAACCGAACATAATGTTTTGAATGTTGATAGGCAAAAATCAACCCAATTTACATTGGTAATAACACATCAAAAACATTGCAAGCATTTTTTATCTCTAAGTTCAAGGCCAATGGTAACACTTTTAGGCTCACAATTTGGAATCTCCTTTGACTCAAGTGTAGGGACACCTAGATGGGTGTATACACTCTTATCTTTGTGAGAGGGATTAGATAGGGGCCTCCATGCCTAGAAGGATGACCCAATCACCCTCTCCCCAAAAAGCTACAAGTAGCTTATGCTAAGCCAAGGATTTATGTCTCATCTCAAGGAAGTTCATATGATGAGTAACTTCAGGGTGCGATACGCATCCCTTGCACTGAAAATGTCACCAACAACTCAATCAATAAGGGTAGCTTCTACAATAAGGTGTTTAGTTGCTACTCAGGGACTTGACGCCTTGCGAGCATCCAGTAAGCCACTTAAGGCTTTAACCAATCCTACTAGGGGTGCAATATACCACGTGGGTACCTCCCCTTTCTGAATGAAATTGTTAGAAAAGTACTCACTAGTTAGATCTTGGATTTCATCTTAATCATTTATATAGCGGCTCGAGGGAAAAACTGCTTTGGGTTTCCTTTGGGTTCTCCTTTTGGGAGGTGTCTCGTAGGCAGAACCTATCTAAAAAGGGAAGATGACCACAAAAATGCAAAGAGCCCAAAGTGTTTCTTGTCACCTAGGATCATCCAAAGACGCAGAGGAGAGGATACATACTTGGCTTGCCAATCGCGGTAGACACGGTGGACAATTCATCACAATTAGATTTTTAAGCCCAAATGAAGAGTTATAGATATCAATTTACATTTTAAAGGCACCAAATTCAAATAATAGAGACTTCAAACACTCATACAAATGTTGCAAACCAATTTTTTGTCATTGCAATCAAATTTTTAAGCCCAAATGAAATGTTTGTAGATATCAATTCAAGTTTTAAAAGCACCAAATTCAAATGTTTAAAACATCCATACAAATACTGCAATCTATTTTATTTCCATCGCAATCAATTTTTTAAGCCCAAATGAAATGTTATAGATAGTAATTCATATTTTTAAAGCACCAAATTCAAACGTTAGAGACTTAAAAACATCCATACAAATGCTTGAAAATGAAATGATCTTGAAGAAGGTTCAACAAGCAAATGTGTTAGTAGTTTAAGCCTTTCAGAATCTTGGACTATTTGTCAACCCTACAAGAAAATGATTAGTAGCTCAATGAAAAAATACGCCATCACCTTGTAAGAGTTGCATCAACAAAGTCAGACAATCTCACAAAACACAACAAACAACAAGTTGTTAGGGTTAGATATACTATGAATCCAAGAAAGTTTAAAAAATTGACACAAAACCATAAAATAGTACAATAGCAGCGTTGTTACCTGCGATAGCCACTCTGTAACTAGTACGACTGCGGCTCTTTCAGGCAATAGAAAAAGAAAAATGGTATGACATCAGTTCTGAACATGACAATAGCGACTCTTCAATAATAGTCAGGCGAAAACCTATCAACAAAACTAACAAAAGTGACCAGTTTTGACAATAGCGACTAGTTTTTAGGATGACCACGACTGAAAAATAGTATTCAATAGCAACCTTTTTGACGATAGCGGCTCTATTCTTGCACAAAATATCAGAAAAGATGAAAGCAACTCTTTTCCTAGAATGGCGACCAAAAAATACGACAACTGTGTCTGGATTTAGGACTGTAGCGACTTAGTTTGACAAAAGTGATTCCTGCAAACAACAATAGCGACCCAGAACCTGCAACTATCCACAAAACTTGATGAAAATGTTAGAGTTAAGGACCTAGGTCCCATTGGGTGTGCCATAATATGTAAAGGGAATATGGATCATAGATTATTAACAAAAGAATGAATTCAAATCAATTCAAAACAAGATAACAAGACCCACTTACCCATGAAATGTAATTGAAAAGCTTAAGAATCCAAACAAGGTTAGCATAAACAAAAGAAACACAAATGAATTCAAAAAATACAATCATACATCCCATAGTTGAGTGTATTTGTGTTGAAGATGGATGTTGGATTGCTTGATTCAACACAAAGCCTCCATGATTGCAAAAGCTTGATAAGATGATGATCTAGAATGCAAGTATATGAATTGCTCAATTTTTTTCAGTAATCAATCTGACGTGACCTTTCTACGAATTTTCTAGATGAATTATGAGAAGGATGAAGGTTGTTTTAATATAGAATTTTGAGTTTCAAATGAATGATCAAGATGCAAGGATGAAAGATTAGGATCAACAAATCATGTCCATCGAGAGAAAATAGATCAAGATCAGTTAACTCACATGATTAATCCAATTAAGGGAATTAATTGGATAATCAGTAGGATTGGATTGAATTATTAGTGGGATTGGATTGAATGATTAGTGGGATTGAAAAATTAGATTGAGTGATCAGTGGAATTGGAGTGATTGGTGGAATTTAGGAAATTAGATTGAGAAATCAATGGACGTGATTTGTTCAATCAAATTGTGTGAGGATGATTAATTAATGTTGAGATGAACATGCAAGATGTATTTGATTTAATAAATAAGAGTTTATTTATTAATTGACCATGTTGACTGAATTTTGGGAAATCAAATAATTGATTTAATTATTTAATTTGGAAGAATAAGGTAGATTAATTAAATAATTAATGATAATTATTTAATTAAATTAGAGGAATAAGTAATGTTAGTGGCATATTTTTCCTTTTTTAGAATGCAAGAATCAGTTGGGTATTCGTCCCCCCATAAATTGCAATGCGCTTGGTAAAAGAATTTCACATGACTGGTGGTGCTAGCACGACAAGCCCTCTAGTACCATGGGGATGGTGGGGAGACTAGACCTCGTGACCTCTTCCTACAACAGAATGCTTTAGCCAATCGAGCTAGGCCCACCACCCCAATGCTAGTGACATAATTAAATAAATAGTGTTTATTTAATTAATTAGGAAGAATAAGGTTAAATTATGTGATGACATAGTGAATTAATTAAGCAATTCAAGATTATTTAATCAATAGAGGAAAATAGGGTTTAAGATGCAAATGATGTTAAAAAAGGGGATTAATGATGTTAATGAAGCGAAATGAAATATGATAATGAAAGTGATGCCGCTAATGGAAAAATGTAGTTTAGGATGTGTGATATGCATTAAGCCATTTTTACATGTCTAAAATTAGAATTCTTGACTTCATTTCAATTTATTTACATGATTTTGTTTACACATGTAAAATTAATTGGGAGGATTTGATTATTTTTTTTTCTAAAAAGAAAGGTCATATGCAAATGGTATGTCATTTGTTGAATACAAATTCTAAAGATCGAATGAATGTTAATGAGAATAATGTTCAAGCTAATAGTATTGTGGAAATTGATGTGGGTTCAAAAGTTTGGGAGGAATTTAAAGAGCCGCCTTCTAATATTACTGAAGAATGTTCAAAGGACTATATTGTGACTCAAGTTGGTTTTGATAAGGTGAAAATTCTAGTAAGACTCCCCTTACGTTAAACCCTCTTCCTCTTATTGTGGAGTTGAATGATAATAATAAAAGGGTGTTTGAATATAGTGAAAAGTCCATTTAGCTTATTGGTAAGTTTGGTAAAGGCAAGCCTTCCATTAAAAATAGTGGAAAAAGTGTTGGAAATATGTGCCTCAATCTCACAGGATGAAACCTCTGAAAGGGCCAAGTCAGTGTGACATCTTTGTGTCTGGCTAACTAGTAGCTTGAATCTTGTTGAACAGTTCAGGTCGCTATGACCTTGCTTCAGTCTCACTGAATGATCCTATCGCTATGACATGTTGTGTTTAGTATGACCTCTTATCGAGTGGAGATCTCTGGCTGATAGGCCATTCATATCGTATATCGGGGAGACCCTTGGCCGAAAGGCTTACTTCGGTGTGAAGTCCCAGCGACGAATGAAGTCTCACCGAAAAAGTTTTCTGTTGAAGTCTTTGGAGAGAGTTTTGGGTGTTCGGTAAGAAGTCTTACCAATATGGATGTCTTGCCGATAGCTTTATCTTGGGGACATCGGTATGACTTGAACACTCGGGAAGAACTCTTGGCGATAGTTGGTGTGTCTCACCGACGGTATACACTCGGAGCAGCATAAAGGTCTCAGTGTGAGGTCTCAGCAATGGACAGAAGTTTTTCCGACTGTTGCATGGTGCTCGATATGACTTAAGATCTCGGAGTAACGTCTTAGCGATAGTGATATGTCTTGGTGATAGATGAGCACTTCGGAGTATCTTTGAACCTTGGTATGATCTCTTGGTGAAAGCGGTATGTCTTTCCGAATGTTGAATGTTTCGGTATAACCCTTAATGACTCAGTATGATTTCTCAGCAAAAGACGATTGTCTCACCGAATGGAAAACTCACGTTTGTGTGACTTTGAAGCTTCGGTATGATGTTTCACCGATAGTGATTAGTCTTGGCGATAGCGATACATGTGATGATCGTCAGTATGAGGTCTTGGCAACATGGTGAAGTCTGAGCGATAGCTCTCTGGACTCAATGTAACATCTTGGCGATAAGGATGACTCTTGGCAACATCGATAGTTAAGTCTTGTGGCATTGGGGAGACACAGTTAGTGTCTCACCGACATGCCAACACAGGTTGACCATTTTGACCGAGAGAAGACCATCCTACTTGGTGAGTCATTGGCCAATCAGAGGAGCCGAATGGGAACCGCTAGCAGTTGAACTGTTGCAGCCGTTACGAAGAGGAAGCTCGACAGATAGGGGCATCATGGATTTACTCAGAAGTTGTAGATGATGTCTGGTTCAATGGATCAACGGATTGCTATGTGGTTGTATGATCAGTGGATGATTTCTATTATGTGAAGACTGTAACGTGAATGTTTTGTAACAAGGTTGTTCATGGTGAATGCTGCTGTAAACTGACATCAAAAAGATAAGTCAGATATCTGTTTGTAATCTTTATTACTGTAATACAAAGTGACTTCTCTTGGTGTGGTGGGTTTTTCTCCTGTAACGGTTTTCCCACATATATCTAGTGTTCATATGTGTTTGTCTATTTCTCTGTTTCAGTAATCTCTTTCTAGTGCATCTTAATTGGACTGTAATTGTAAAATTTAAAAGGTATCTCTGCATTCTTCCCTATGTTTTTGACATTAGGAGAGTTGCTTCCGCATCTAGCTTTCCTTACAAGTGGTATCAGATCCTGGCCAGTTGTGTTATCCTTGTGGGTACGTTGGGTTTTTTGTGTCAATTTCTATTCAGTGGGAGTCTTGTAGAAGTTTTTCAAGTTCTAATTATAGATTGAGATGGCTAGCACGTCAGGAAAGATTGAAATAGAGAAGTTCAATGGCAACAATTTTGAGTTGTGGAAACTTAAGATGGAAGATCTATTGGTTAATCATGATCTTTGGATTGTTGTGTCTAGAGTGAAACCTACAGGCATGAAGCAAGAAGATTGGGACCTTGCAGATAGAAAGTCTAAGGGGATGATAAGGCTCTGTTTGGCAGACTCTGTTCTTCTCAATGTGCATGAAAAGAAGATTGCATCTTCCTTGTGGAAGAGACTAACATCTATTTATCAGGGGAAGTATTTGGTGAATAAACTGTTCCTGAGGAAGAAGTTGTACACTTTGAGAATGCAGGAAGGAGGGTTTGTAGCTGATCATTTGAATGCATTCAATATGTTGATTGCACAGTTAACATCTGTTGGTGTGAAGATTGATGAAGAGGATCACTGTATGCTGATATTGTGTTCTTTGCCAAATTCATGGGATCACCTTGTGATGGCTATTGGGAGTACAACATCCAGTTTCAAGATGGAAGATGTTGTTGCTTCTTTGTTATCAGAAGAAATGAGAAGGAAATCTTCTGAGATGGCGAAGGAGGCCCTTGCTGTTAGAGGAAGGTCGAAAGAGAAAGGCAAGAAGGACAAAATTATAATTCGAAATCAGAGGGGAGATCAAAGTCTCCTAGAAAGAAGTCCAAGGTGAAGTGTTGGAACTGTGGGCAACCTGGTCATGTCCGAAAGGATTGTAAAGAGGAGAAGAAGAAGAAGAAGAAGTATTCTTCCGATAATGATTCTTCTCATAGTGATACAGACGCCTTCATTGCAGCCTTGGCTACACAAGCATCAGATGATGTCTGGCTGATTAATTCTAGAGCATCTTTCCACATGACATCTCATAGAGACTAGTTTACGAAGTATGAAGAATACGATGGTGGAAAGGTGTACTTGGCAAGTGATTCAAATTTTGAAATTGTTGGTCGTGGAAGAGTCAAAAATCCAATTCCTTGATGGCAGAGTGAAGGGAATCAATTATGTAATGCATATACCAGGTCTGGCTCGAAACTTACTTTTTGTAAGTATGCTAAATGATATTGGAGTGCAAGTCACATTCTCTGGAAATGGCTGCAAGATGACTAGAGGCTCAATGGTGCTAGCAAGGGGTGCTCGTATTGGTACCTTGTACAAGTTGGATGCACATGATGTTCAATGTAACAATGTCTCTGTAAAGTCACATAAAGCTACTCATGGAGGAAAAGAGGGAAATGTTCCTCATTGTGTAAACTCTATGGAAGTTAAAATTCTAGCAAAAAAGACAATGCTTATGGCATCATAGGCTAGACCACATTGGAGAGAAAGGTTTAAAAACCTTGAAGAACAAAAACCCGGTTGAGGGGCTTGAAGATTGTAACCTTGAATTTGAATTCTATGAACATTGTATATATGGAAAACAACACCATGTTTCGTTTTATTCTAGTCCTCATAAATCTTCTGGTTTGCTAAATTATATTCATTCTGATGTATTTGGTCCAGTGAATGTTCCTTCTTTGTCTAAGTCAAGGTACTATGTATCATTCGTTGATGATTATTTGAGAAGAACATTTGTTTATTTTTTGAAGAGTAAATCAAAAGTGTTCAGTCGGTTTAAGGAATTTAAGAACCTTGTAGAAAATCAGACTAGAAGAAAAATTAAATGCTTAAGGACTGATAATGGCGGTGAATTTTGTTCTGATGATTTTGAGAGGTATTGTAAAGACCATGGGATTAAAAGACATAAGAATAAACCTTATACTCCATAGCAAAATGGAGTTGCAGAAAGGTTCAATAGGATAGTGATGGAGAGAGCATGAAGTATGCTAAGTAGTGCTGGCTTGGAGGAGAAGTTCTAGGCTAAGGTTGTTGCTACTGCATGTTACTTGATTAATCATTCTCCAAATTTCGTTCTTGTTGAGAAAACACCTTTGGAAGCGTGGTCTAGTAAGAAGCCCTCTTTAAGACATATTCGTGTTTTTGGCTGTGAAGCATATGCTCATGTGTCATATGAGAAAAGATCTAAATTGGAGAACAAGGCTGTCAAATGTATCTTTATTGGCTATAGTGCTGGCATAAAAGGATACAAGTTTTGGAATCTTGATACAGAGAAAGTTGTATACAGTATAAGTGTAATCTTTCGTGAGCTGAAGCCTTCTACCTTGGATCTGTAGTCAGAGACAAAGTCAGAAAACAATAAGGATGTAGTTGGAATTCCTCCTACACCAGATAAAGAGGAATTGAAAATTCAAAATGTACCCGAAACTGAGGAGAGCTCAAGTAGTTCTAAAAGTTATGAAGAAGAAGAAGAACCTCAACCTCAGCAAGTGAGGAGGTGAACCCGTGAAAGAAAACAACCTGATAGGTATGGGTTCTCTTTGATAGATTCTACTTGTGCCTATGCTTTAATTTCTAGCACTGATGAGCCTAGGACTGTAAAGGAGGCATTTAAAATGTCTGATTCAGACTCTTGGTTGGAAGCCATGAACGAAGAAATGGCATTATTAGAAAAGAATGACACTTGGAGTTTGGTGCCCTTGCCTAAAGGCAGAAAAGTTGTTGGTTGCAAATGGGTATTTAAAAAGAAGATTGGTTTGGATGGCAGTGTGGAAAAGTACAAGGCAAGATTGGGTGCGAAGGATTATTCCCAGGTAGAGGGAATTGATTAAGGGGAGATTTTTTCTCCTGTAGCTAAGCTGACGTCTATCAGATTTCTTTTGTCACTTGCAGCAGTGTATGACTTAGAGGTTGAACAGATGGATGTGAAGACAACATTTCTTCATGGTGATCTTGAAGAAGAAATCTATATGTCCCAGCCTAAGCATTTTGTTGAAAAAGGTAAAGAGAAACTGGTTTGCAAGTTAAAAAAGTCTTTGTATGGGTTAAAGCAATCACCTAGAATGTGGTACCAGAAATTTGATACTTTTGTATTATCTTTGGGATTTGTGAGATCAAAATTTGATCATTGTGTCTATTATAAAGTTGAAAGTGATCAAGTTCTTATTATTGTTCTCTATGTTGATGATATGTTGTTCATAGGCAATAGTATGTTGATGATTTCTGATCTTAAGTCTCAGTTGTTTGCTAAATTTGAAATGAAAGATCTTGGTGCAGCAAGGTGTATTCTAGGGATGGAGATAACCAAGGATAGGAATAGTAGAAAACTTTGGCTCAGTCAGAGTAAGTATATCAAGACTGTTCTAGAGAGATTTTGCATGAATGATTGCAAACAGCTAGTTGTTCTAGTCTTGCAGGGAACGAAGCTATCTATTGAAGACTATCCAAAATCTTCTACTGAGATGGAGGAAATGACTAGTGTACCCTATGCTAGTGCGGTTGGCAGTCTTATGTATGCAATGGTTTGTACAAGGCTAGACATTGCCCAAGCAGTGGGAGTTCTTAGTCGTTTTATGGCTAATCTTGGAAGGACACATTGAGATGTTGTAAAGAGAGTGTTCAGATATTTTAAGGGCACTTCATATTTTTCTTTGTGTTACCATGGGAACCTGGTTGAATCACAGAGGACTCTTAGTATTCGAGGCTATGTGGATTCTGATTGGGCATGGGACATTGATAGTAGGAGGTCCACCAGTGGATATCCTTTCATGTTGAATGGTGGTGCAGTGAGTTGGATGAGTAAGCGGCAGGCTGTAGTCGCTTTGTCCACTACAGAGGCTGAATACATGGCAGCTACAATGCTTGTAAAGAAGCAGTTTGGTTAAAGTTCTAACATTGTTTTGATGCAGGAAAATAACTATTTTCGTGACGTAGAGTGCAATTTTGTCCGGCAAAGAACTCTACTTTCCATTCCGGACGTAAACATATAGATGTACAAGACCACTTTGTACCAGATATGGTGGAGGATGGAAAGGTTAGTTTGGAAAAAGTTGATACCTGGAGAATGTTGCGATGCATCGACGAAGCCGTGAGCACAACAAGTTCGTGGTGTGCTACCAATGGGCCTTTAGTGCCCATGATTTTCGCGAGGGTTCGTGCCCCAGAGGTGCCCCGTGATCTTCGCTACAAGTGGGAGATTGTTGGAAATATGTGCCTCAATCCCACAGTCAAACCTCTGAAAGGGCCAAGTCGGTGTGATATCTTTTGTGTCTGGCCGACTAGCAGTTGAATCTTGTTGAATAGTTCAGGTTGCTATGAGCTTGCTTTAGTCTCACCGAATGATCCTATCGCTATGACATGTTGTGTTCAGTATGACGTCTTACCGAGTGGAGATCTCTGGCTGACAGGACATTCATATCGTATATCGGGGAGACCCTTGGCCGAAAGGCTTACTTCGGTGTGAAGTCCCAGCGACGAACGAAGTCTCGCCGATAGTGTTTTTTGTTGAAGTCTTCGAAGAGAGTCTTGGGTGTTTGGTAAGAATTCTTACCGATATGGATGTCTCACCGACAGCTTTATCCTAGGGACATCGGTATGACTTGAACACTCAGGAAGAACTCTTGGCGACAATTGGTGTGTCTCATTGACGGTATACACTCGAAGTAGCATAAAGGTCTCGGTGTGAGGTCTTAGCGATGGACATAAGTCTTGCCGACTATTGCATGGTGCTCGGTATGACTAAAGATCTCAGAGTAACGTCTCAGTGATAGCGATATGTCTTGGTGATAGATGAGCACTTCAGAGTATCTTTGAACCTCAGTATGATCTCCTAGCGAAAGCGGTATGTCTTGCTGAATGATGAACATTTCGGTATAACCCTTAATGACTCGGTATGATCTGTCAGCGAAAGATGATTGTCTCACCGAATGGAAAACTCACGTATGTGTGACTTTGAAGCTTCAGTATGATGTTTCACTGATAGTGATAAGTCTTGGCGATAGCGATACATGTGATGATCATCGGTATGAGGTCTTGGCGACATGGCGAAGTTTGAGCGATAGCTCTCTGGACTTGATGTAACATCTTGGCGATAAGGATGACTCTTGGCGACATCAATAGTTAAGTCTTGTGGCATCGGGGAGACACGATTAGTGTCTCACCGACATGCCAACATAGGTTGATCATTTTGACCGAGAGAAGACCATCCTACATGGTGAGTCATTGGATAATCAGAGGAGCCAAATGGGAAACGCTAGCAGTTGGACTATTGTGGCTGTTACTGAGAGGAAGCTCGATAGATAGGGGTGTCATGGATTTACTCAGAAGTTGTAGATGATGTCTGGTTCGATGGATCGACGGATTGTTGTGTGGTTGTATGATCAGTGGATGATTTCTATTCTGTGAAGACTGTAACGTGAATTTTTTTAACAAGGTTGTTCATGGTGAATGCTATTGTAAACTGACATCAGAAAGATAAGTCAGATATCTGTTTGTAATCTTCATTACTGTAATACAAAGTGACTTCTCTTGGTGTGGTGGGTTTTTCTCCTGTAAGGGATTTCCCACGTATATCTGGTGTTCATATGTGTTTGTCTATTTCTCTGTTTCAGTAATCTCTTTCTAGTGCATCTTAATTAGACTATAATTGTAAAATTTAAAAGGTATCTCTGCATTCTTCCCTGAGTTTTTGGCGTTAGGAGAGTTGCTTCCGCATCTAGGTTTCCTTACAAAAAGGTTCAAGAGTAAAGCTCTTGAATCTAGTATTAAATGATTTAAAGGTAATTCTAACAGGAAAAATGTCCTTTCTCAAATTGATAGGCCTCAGGTAGATGATCTTAGTAACAGGGCTTTGTTTTCTACAAAATATGGTAAGTCTAGTTTTTCTAGTGGTGGGATGAAGAGTAATGATCTTCCCTCATATTTTGAAAGATAATGAGGGCAGTATTCCCCCTCACTATTATTATTTTCTCTTTCCCTTGCTTTATAGAAAGTCTTAAGTTGGAATATTAGGTGGCTAGAATCTCTAGATATAAAATATCTTGTTAAGGTTATGTGTAAGTTTAGTCCTAATCTTGATTATGTTATGTTAAAAGGGGTTAAATCTGTTGGTTTTTCTTTGGATTACACATGTAAAGTTATATGGCCCTTTTTTTGTAAAATTTACTCAGTGTGTAAAAGGTAAACCGAGGATTTTTTTCTTTTGAACCCTCTTCTTTCCTCTAATGTGAACACTCATAATGTTTCTCTTTGCAACAATTTTATGTGGTTTGAGAACCTTATTGATGATAATTCCTTTAGTATATGTTCTATCTATGCTCCAATGACCATAAAGAGGGAGTTTATCTATGGAACTAGTTAGCCATCAGTTTAAAAAATATTCCTTGGGTTTGTGCTGGGGATTTCATCATGGTGGAATCTAGTGAGGATATGAAAGGTGGCTACAAATCTGATTTGAAATTCAATGAAAAATATATGCCAAATTTAAGAGAAAGGGAATTTGGTTGATCCCCTTTTGGTCATAAACAAGATAATAAAAGAATTTAGTTTTGAAAAAGGTCCAACATAAGGGTTTTCTCTAGATTGGACAATTCCATGTTGGAAAATATGTTTTTTTTGGTATTCCTTTTGTTCATTATAATAATATGATGAAAGTAATCCTTGCCACTCTTTTTGATCATCATTAAATATGGAGATTAACTTTTTTTTGTTGTCTAGTACTTCTAAGCCTCCTCCAATTTTCAAAGGTTTAACAAGCTCATTATTTCTCATCTTAAGGACCCATCCTATTGTAATACCCTATTTAATCTTTTGTTTTGGAATCTTGGTGTTCTTTTTGAGGGCTCTAATATTTGTAATTTGAATAAAACCATGGGTGATTATAAGAATTTTATTTGAATTTTTGGCAAGGGTAAAGGGTGATCCCACAATAGTGGTTTCCAATTTT